>QLTV01002260.1:479904-502881 GCA_003457575.1 Thermophis baileyi
TTCGCGCGAGTTCGAGAAGTTTGATTGAACTCGCGAGAAGTTGTCTTTTACCATGGGCTTCTCTGGACACAACGCCAAGGAACGTGACGGAGCTACAAGTCCCAGGTAGGACGTGCGTCTCACGGCCCAACATGTTCCACCTGCCAGAAATGAGTCTCTGTGAGACTCGTCCCGCCACCGCCGCTGCCTCGTGGAGCAGGACTCTGCAAGGCCTGCTGTGCCATTGCATGCACCAACGGCAGAAGGACCCCAGCTGTGCCAGTATGATGAAGTTTGCGGCAGTCCTGCAGTTCGTGCATGCAACGGCACAACAAGCCTTACTGAGTCCTGCTCCACGAGGCGGTGGCGGCAGGGAGGGGAGGTGAGGCAGCGGCGATGGGACATGCAGACCCACGCTCGCCGCCTACTGCACCCCCAAAATAATAAGCCCCCCCCCGATAATAAGGCCGAGGCCATATTTGGGGGGTCAAAAAAATATAAGCCCCTGTCTTATTTTCGGGGAAACACGGTACCGTGACACTATAAAAAGTGAGTGTTGGGTTTGGAAAAAACAAGATAGAAAGAAGCATTGATGCTTTTGAACTTTGATGTTGGAGAAGACTTATGAGAAAAATGTGGATAACTAGAAAACAAACCAATACAATCATTGAACAAATCCGCCCAGAGTTCTCATTTGAGGTACAAATGATAAAGCTCAAATTAGACCTGTTATGTGAAGACCTAGCTCTCCAAAGGCTGGGAAAGATGGAAAGAAGAAGAGGGTGACCAGCAGCAAGGTGGGTAGACTCCGTTATAGTGGCGATGAATGCACCATTAGAAGACCTGAAGAACTAGGCTAGGAAGAGATCACAGAGAAAATCTATGGGGTCAACAACTTGATGGCATGTAATCAGTTAATCTTGATCCATTTATTCTTCTGTTTGCCTTGTGATTCAGTCCTCAATCTCTCCATATAAAAGGCATCTATTTTATATTGGTCACTCACATTTGTATTCAATCTGCATATATTCATTTACCAATTCATTCTTGCTCTTGTCCTTGTTTTATCACCTGAGGTTCTTACGAAACTTAACTGTTTTCCTTCAGTGTACTTTTATGTTTCTTTTGACATATCCAGCCCAAATGGCAGAAATACAGATGTCTATGTTTGACAATATTACTAGCTCAGTACATAAGGGACACTGTGTCTTCTCAGCAAGGCATTCAACACAGTCTCTCATAATACCTTCGTTAAAGAAATGGTAAAATACGGGTGAGGTAACTGTAAGATGGATTTGTAATTGATTCTCAGCATTCATAGAATACTGATCATTGGCTCCACATTAGCTTGCAACTGTATTATTGAATAGATGGTAGAGCACAGAATCAGTATACAGTAGAACCTCCGGTCATGACCGTAATCCATTCCATGACTTCGGTCGCAACCCAATTTGGTCGTGACCGGAAGCGAGATTGACTGCACATGTGCGTACAAAAAAAAAAAAATGCCGCGGAAGGAAAAACCGCAGCGGCTGTGTTTGATCGCCGAGTATCTGTTTGCGACCAGATGCAAATATTTTGTGAAATTTTTGGTCGTCACCCAGTTTGGTCGTGGTCAGAAGCGTTTGTGACCAGATCTTCTATTGTACAGATAAAGATATGACAGGAGCTCTGGCTTTCCCTCTTCTGTCACAATTCCAGGATACTTTGGTAACTATTTATATGCCTTCCAGATCTCTCCTCAGTCATTGTGTATCTGAAACATCTATTCAGTATAATAACTTGGCCTTTTGACTCATTAGCACATAAATATGCATTAACTCATTAGCACGTTAAGCTTTTACTGTATTTTATTTTACTTTGGCTTTTATTTTTTTCCAATTTATTTTTTATTATTTACATTATAAAATATGGACATGATGCTATAGAATATAGATTACAAGTTTAGATTTATATTAAATCTTAAACTGAAAAAAAGTTTATATCAATTTTAAGATATTAATAAACATAAGATTGCTTGTATAATTGATTCTAAGTATGACATTGATAAATATATTTTATATTTGTAAAAATAATAAGGCTCCTTCCACATATACAACACTAAGTTTATGCAGTGGTTAATTCTTAATTCTGCCTTGCTGTTTTTAGATATACGTTGAAATTGAGAGAGCTCGGCTGACAAATACACTGGCAAAAATAAAAGAACAAAATGGTGACGTAAAAGAAGCAGCCTCAATTTTGCAGGAACTTCAGGTAATATAAAAGAATAGCTTAGCTTGGGATCAGTGCCCGTGTTTCAAATACTGTCATCTCTCTTTCCAATTTTTAAAAGTTGCTTTGATCAGTTATCTACTAGTCATATAAGAACATTAAATAGTGCAGAGGTTTTGGGGTATTTATCTCTTGTGTTTTAGAAACCTTTTAAATAAAGTGGTTAAATACATTGCCCACATAGTATTGTTTACTTGCCAGTAAGGGTTGCAAAGCTTACCTTTTCCTGCCAGAAGATAACCAGCTTTGTAAGCGATCCCCCAAGAAAACAATGAAAATATTTTCTAAGAAGATGTACTAGATGGGGTCTGAAATCCAGTGTAACGCACATCGTCTTTTGTAATGGGAGTTTTTTTCTCTCCCTGCCCCCAGCCTTTAAGAATAGATTTTTGAGGGCTTAGTCTGATGCCATTTGTCAAAAAGCTTAACTTTCATTTTGAATTTGACCAAAATTCAAAATAAATGAAGCTTATTCAGCTGGGAATTGAACAGACTTTGTCTACAGAATCTTGTCATACTGTAACTGTTTGGATTTGCTGTAGACTTGTAACTACCAAGCGAAGAGTTTTATGTAAGTTAAAAATTAATTAATGCTTTTGTTAGCTTTGTGTGCAGTTCTTAGAATTTCACGTGTCTCAGTCTGTAATATTTTAATGCTCTGAACTTTAGGTGGAGACCTATGGATCGATGGAAAAGAAGGAACGTGTGGAGTTCATCTTGGAACAGATGAGGCTTTGTCTGGCTGTAAAGGACTACATTCGAACTCAAATTATAAGCAAAAAAATTAACACCAAATTTTTCCAGGAAGAAAACACTGAAGTATGTCTGGTGGTAGAAAACTTTTGATTTGCTGCTTTATGGGGTGTTATTCACACATCTTAAATAGTCCTCACACTACTGGGGAAGTGAAGATGTGTATGCTTAATGTGTCTCTCCTAACCCAATGTTATTTTGACATTTCAGAAACTAAAATTGAAATACTACAATTTAATGATTCAGTTGGATCAGCATGAAGGTTCTTATCTTTCCATTTGTAAACACTACAGAGCTATTTATGATACACCCTGCATCCAGGCTGAAGGTGAAAAATGGCAACAGGTAAGAACAAGAGGAGACTAGATTACAAGCTGTTAATGTCTGTATAAGCAAATGCTGCCTTTATGAAGGTACTCATTTAATTTTTAGGGCAATGAAAGTCAAATGTTATCGTTTTCCCACTATAATCAATATTTTAGAGAAAAAGTGATTTATATTCCATGTACATTTCTTGAAATAGCATTTTGTTGTTTCTAGAACAGCTTCAAAGTTACTTTCTTTTTTATTAAATAAAATGTAGTTAGAGTTATATTTGATAGAATAGAACAGGGGTCCCCAACCTCTGAGCCACGGCCCACTATCTGGCCGTGGCCTATTTGGAATTGGCCGGCATGATTGGCTGATGGGCACTTGGTGCACCAGGCCAGTCCTTGACCAAGGGCTTTGTGTGCATGCGTCGGCCCATCACTTGTGCAATGGCTGCATGCGTGTATGCACGCCCACTGCTCATGTGGCCCAGCTCCTCTCCCCCCCCCCCAGCCACAAAGGTTGGGGACCGCTAGAACAAAATCTTACCAGCCCATATGGAAAATACTGTATTTTCAAACATAGTTAGATACTATTTGGAACTTTTGCAAATGGGGAATGCTTCTTTACGTCTTGAAAATTGCTTTAATTCAGTTGAAGCTTTTGAAGTAGAAAGGAGTAATTTTTCATGTGTCTCCGTAAAGCTGTTTCACATAATGCTCAAAGAGTTTTTCTCCGAGTTAAGATTGAAAAACTGCACGGAGTTGAAAAAGTGCTGGAGGCTGGTGCTTTGTTTTGCAACATCTAGCTTCCTATCTTTTTAATTGAAATATATGAGTACACAGGAGACCCAGATATACAGGCCTCTGTTGCATTGCCAGAGGAAACGCTGGGCAGAGAGCTCATTCCAACCTGACCCTGCTTAAATAACTTAAAACAATGCAGATTATTCCACATTCTGTTTATGATAACTAGAATTGGGCAGAACCTTTGAAGAGTGACCTTCATAAGTGCAGGATTCTCCATGGATGCTCATCTCTCTTTCCACCTTGTATACATTTGCTCCGGCCATGTAGTCAATCTACCGTAGTAGGAATCTGAACCAAGCTTGATTCTCATGCATGGAGGGGCATGAAAAGTTAGTAGGGAGCTATACATGATAGGAAAATACTGATAGGAAAGAAGTCAGAATTTAACACCAAACAGCTCAAATAGTTAAAAAATACCATATGTGAAAATTCTGAAAGGGCCCAGGAAGCAAAAGTTATTTGATGTTATTCAAAATTTGCTACTGATAAAAATACATGTAAATTATTTAAGATGCAAGAAACCACAGCTCCCCATTTGCTTAATTTTCAAAGATATCTTAGGAATTGAAAACTCCATACAAATTTATGGAACAATGTTCCAAGGTTTTGAAAATGCTTTCAGGTACATATATGGGAATTCCACTAATTCCCCTTATATCTTCTTTAAAATGAAGAATTCTAGCCTAACCAGAAAGCTTTAAATTGTTTTCAACAAATTTCCTCATTTTGTATATAAAATTGATGATCAGTTTGGTTCCTTTTAACTCTCCAAACTTGTAATTCCGAGTTAAGTTTGATTGCAAACTGGTACATAAAAAAAAAAATCAGCTTCTTATTCCAAATAATGTCGTTTATTTTGATATATCTCTACGTCTCTGCAGATCGGTTTCTTTCTCTTTCTCTGAAACAGGCACTGAAGAGTGTTGTGTTGTATGTCATCCTATCCCCTTATGATAATGAACAGTCTGATTTAGTGCACAGAATAAGCAGTGATAAAAAACTAGAAGACATCCCCAAATATAAGTATGTGGCTTCTATTTTTTTTTTTAATTTAAGAATACATTTGGGATGAAATCTGCGCAAATGCTAATTTGCAGAATATGTTCCCTGTAGAATTTCATATAATATTCATAACGCTGTGTCGTTGGTAGGGAGATGGCTAAGATATGTATTTGAATGTATTTGAATTACTCCGTTTATAGAATGTAAAATGATAGTTGCGATGTTGGTGTGCATGTAAGTTATCGATTTCTGTTCCCAAGTTTTGTATATGTATATATGTTAAACTGAAACTGTATTAGTATCCTTGATAAATATTTGTAAAGAATTTTTGGTAAATAGATATGTGCATACTGATATGTATAGTGATGCTGGTATACTCTTGAATTAATAGTTTTGTTTCTGACATATTAATGCAATTACATATATCTAAGAAAGCAAGTAAGGTAGATTAATGCACTGGTACCACTGGCAGAATTCTTTTAGAAAATGCAGTGTTCTGATGGACGTGAAGATGATTTAGCCATTTACAGAGGCTCTCTTTCTTTTTTTAAACAGAGATCTTTTGAAACTGTTTACTACTATGGAATTGATGCGCTGGACTACCCTTGTGGAGGATTATGGGAAAGAATTGAGGGAAGGATCCCTCGAAAGTCCTGCAACAGATGTGTTTGGCTACACAGAGGAAGGTGAAAAAAGATGGAAAGATTTAAAAAACAGAGTAGTGGAACATGTAAGTCAATTCTGTTTTTTAACCCTTTGTCATTAATAGCGGTCCTTTTTATTCAAACTGTTTTGTCCGTGGGACTGACAGTGCTTATTGCCAAACTCTATTTGAGTAGTTATTTTTGACAGATATACATCTTTGTTCTAGTTGGAATATAGGAATATAAATTGAATAGTGTAGCAGTGCTGTTCCATATAAATAAACTTTGATACAGAGAGGAATGTGGAAAAAAAATGTTCTTTAAAATGTAATTAACTGCTAAGTCCTTCCAGCAACTTGTTTGCTATACATTAGAGTTATATCTGAGAATATCTTGTATGTTTCCTACATAATAGAATAAATTATTTAATTCACTCTCAATAAGTATTGAAATGTAAGCAAATGCTTGAATCCATTGCAAGATTTCCTTTTATATTTTGGGAAATTATTTCAATTAATACCTAACAAGGGTCTATTCTGATTTTCCCCCTTTAGAATATTAGAATAATGGCAAAATATTATACCAGAATTACTATGAAGAGAATGGCACAACTTTTGGATTTATCAGTTGATGTAAGTGATGCTCAAGATTGCTTATGGCTTTCACATGAGAGAAAATGTACAACACAGTTGAAAAAAAGAGCATGAGTAGTATTTTTGGAGCTTTTAGAAACTGATTTCCATGGTGATATACATTTAATTTAGTAGTAGAATCAGTAAATCTCATTGAGATTCTGCTCCTGTACATACTTCTCTGGACTTATTTATAGGTGAACTTATATCTGAGGAAATTTACGTAAATTTGTACCAGAAGGGGAGGGGGGTTAGTCTTTGAATTAGTGTTGGTTCCTGGTAATTGCTGTGACTAGTCCCTGCAGTATTGGGGGAAGATTTTTTGAAAGTGGTTTGCCAATTAATGAAATATCCCTTTTGTATTTCATATGTAATATAATATTGTAAAAAATATGCAGAGTAAAAAGAAACGTTTCTTAAGATGTAGTTTCTTAGCTATTACCAATGATAGGCCAACTAAAAAACTAACTGTAACCTCAAATCTAGCAAAAAAGCTAGTGAGCCTTTCAGAACACTGGTGTTTGCTAATGTTTTAGTAAATAACATCTCTACCCTACTGGAGGGGAACCTGAGTCTTTCAGAACACTGGCATTCAGTAGCGTTTTAGTGAATGCCATTATTGCCCCCTTTCATAGTGAAGACTAGCTCTCTGAACCTTCCAAAACAATGGCATTCGCTACCATTTTCACCAAATTTAATGTCTCTTCCTCCAGCGCACCAAAGGATTTCCCCTCTGGAAATTCTGAAAAATCCCTTGCCATGCTGGAAGAACAGGACGTGGAATGCTGGAGGACTGCTAATCTAGAAAAAGTGCTAGCAAACACCATAACTAAAAATCTAAGTGCTATGGCTATAATTTTCATGATAGTTCTCCCGGGTGGGGTGGGGTGGGGAGAGGGCCCAGGCCTCCTGGATGGGGGGTGGGGGCTGGCCCTTTTCCCAGCACTCTGTTTGACACCCCCCCCCCCAGTCACTTAAACACAGCTGGGAGATCCGGGATTGCAGCTAATGAGCAAAGTGGTGATGTGGCATCTCATTTAGCAACTGCTTCACTCAGCAACTCAGATTCTGGACCCAATTGTGATCATAAGTGAAGGACTACCTGTGCAATCAAAATTTCAGTGCTGAACCACATTTTTTTAAAATAAGAGATGACATAAAATATGCCAGCCAAATATAAATGTTTCTTAAGTACATTTCATTGGAAGTATGTGTGTGCATGTACAGCTAGTCCTTGACTTACAACAGTTCATTTAGTGAGTGTTCAAAGTTACAACAGCACTGAAAAAAGTGACTTATAACCATTTTTCACAGTTACGACCTAAGTAGCCTCCCCATGATCATGTGATCAAAAATTCAGATGCTTGGCAACTGGTTCATACTTATGACGGTTGCAGCGTCCCAGGGTCATGTGATCCCCTTTTGAGACCTGACAAGCAAAGTCATTGGGGAAGCCAGATTCACTTAACAACCGGGTAACTGATTTATTCACTTCAGTGATTCACTTAACAATTGTGGCAAGAAAAGTTGTAAAATGGGGCAAAACTCACTTAACAAATGTCTCACAACAACAGAAATTTTGGGGTCAATTGTCGAGGACTGCCTGGTGGATATTCATTCATTTCTTCAGAGTATGGATAACTATGACGTACTACTGTAAAACAATGAAGTTTCATTCAAAATGGTTTGTTTGTGTGACTACCTGATTCTCTGTCATTTATTTGCTTTACAGGAATCTGAAGAATTTTTGTCCAACTTAGTGGTGAATAAGACCATCTTTGCAAAAGTTGATAGGCTGGCAGGAATTATCAACTTTCAGAGACCCAAGGACCCAAATAACTTACTCAATGACTGGTCTCACAAGCTCAATTCACTGATGGCTCTAGTTAACAAAACTACACACCTCATTGCCAAAGAGGAGATGATACATAACTTGCAATAAGGTGCCTCAGTAGCCTTAATGCTTTAGAGAGGCATTGAATTGGCCATAGAGACTTTATCCCACTGTATATTTTTTCATCTCTCCCTTCCAGATGAAACTTAGAACATAATCACTCTTGAAGAATTGTTGACAATTAAGTTCCTTTGATTATTGATTTGGTTTATAACAATTTTTTTGCTGCAATTGATGGGGAAAAATAAAATTGTACCGCTTGTGTAATGGAAATGGCCTTTGATTTATCCCAATTCATCCTGGATTTGTCTGATTTGCATATCTTTTTACATTGTTAGATATATGTTGTAATACATTCTTTTATAAAGAAATGTGACAAAGTGTTTATTTAATGTTGATTCTCCCTAGACTGAAATTTCAAGCATGGAACAAGTATAATTTCTCTCCTATGTTAAAGTATGGTAGGTTTATAGCAGATCAAGAAAAGCATGGAATTAAGTTGTAGCTGTTTTGTATGTTTTTATACATCAATGCTTTTCACTTACATTTAGCTAGGTACGTTAACACAAACAGTTACCAAAAAAAGTCTAAAACATTGCTGATACTTCATTGTGTCTTGCTGAAGAATTATCTAGGCTGTTTCAAGTAACCTTACGATCTAAACTGAAAGCAAAAGGTAAATAAGTCAAACTGGTTTTCTAACCTTGCATTCAACTGGTAAATAGCCATTTAAGTTTTGGCTCATAAACTTGAAGGTTGAATTTTAAATGTACAGGCCTGCAGAGTGCTTTATGCTGCAATTAATTAATTAATTTATTAATTGCCATGTTCAGATACTGAGACAGGTTGTTTCCAAACAAACATGTTTTAAAAATGGCACTTAAAACAATATAAAGCGTGCATTGGTAAGTGCCTTGGATACATTGAGGTTAATGCTTTGAGCTTGCATTTTTAAAAATTGTATTCCTTTACATTATTTGGCAACTTGCAAATTTTCATTGAGAGATTGTGATGTGGCATGAAGCAAGGGGTGGACTCTGCTATTCTAAAGAACAAATTGCTCCAACGTTGGATCATAGCCTATATAAACAAACAAAAATAGGTATTTATGTTACATGTTTTATTCCATTTTGCATGGTATGATGTAAATAGAACAGTTGCTTGTACAGGCAAATTTTGTTCAGGCTCATTCTGAGATTCACTATTCCATATAAGAATTGTTGATAGTTAATCTTCATCTGTTGCTGTTGTATCTGAGGATTTTCTATCAGAAACTTGAAGTGAGTTCTCACACAGCTTTCAGCGATCTCGTGATCAGAGGTTTAGACCCTGGACCCCAGTTAATGGTTTTTTAGAGAGAGATGCCTCTTGTAGAAGAGGAGAATGGAAAGTGATATTTCTGAATATTCTCCTCCAACCCCCCTCAATCTCTTTGATATAGGGAAGGTCTTTGAATAGGTTAAGAAAGGGCAGTGGATGGTTTCCCAGAAGAAGGCAGTCATCCCAATCTTGGCCGTGTAAAACTTAAACTTTCATTTAAGTGCTATGTATTGCATGTGATGTCTTATTAATGTAAAGAAGGACCAGAAGATGCAATACGTGACATAAAGTGCTTGTCCAGCATGTTATGTGTGGCTATATTGTGCCACCTCATGTCATGATACGAGCTTATATATATGTCATGATACGAGTTTAGATACGAGTATCTAAAACCATGCTTGATTCTCATTATGTATTAAGGTGTGCAACATTGAGAGATTCATTTCTTATCCACTTTTACTAAAGTTGCACGTGTCGGAAGGCCAATGTCAATTGAGTTCTGTTGCCTTTGCTACATTGCAAAATGTTGTTCACTGCCTACAATGATTACAGAAGGTCCCACTACCTGATATTTAGATAACTTCCCTTGGATTCTTGTGCCATTGTTCAGTTCATACAGGATTATTCTACATTTAGAAAAAAAATTCAGTGGCAAAAAAACAGAAATTATCTGCCCAAATCCATAGTTCTGTGGATTTGAACAAATGCCGATTGCCCTTTTTTTCTACAACACAATCCTAAATTCTCCTGAGCTTCTATCTACCGTAACAATGATGCCTCCCATGCTCTTTATATGACATTCAACTTACATGATAAATATATTTTATTTTCCCTGTGATTCCTTTTGCCTTTTCTAGAGGGGTCTAGGACAACTGCTGCAGCCAACTCAGCATGGCCAACTTGCCACATCCAACTCACCGTGGCCAACTTGCTGCGAGCCAATTGTTCCACAGCCAGTTGTCCCGCATTGAGTTGGCCATGCCAAGTTGTCCCATTCTGTTCTAGAGATCATTTTAAACTCTCATCAGAGACATGCATTCCATTACGTCATTGCTTAATCAAAGTTTGCTGAATAAACCATAATTGGACATGTCTGCACTGTAATTTTAAAATTCTTGTGGCTGGGATCCCAGAACTTACCAATTAAACCAACTGCATTATCTATGTGTTGTGTGATCCAGGTGAAAGTAAACATCCACTCCAGCAAGATACTTTTCTAGATTACAGACTTTTAACAAACTGAAAAAGCTCTTGTTTTGAAGGCCTCTGTATGATTCCTGTATACAATACATTTGAAACCATGGTGGGAAAGTCACAATTTACTGAAATAAGCTGGTAGATATAGTATTTCGCCTTTATCTCTCTCTCCCTAATAAGCCTTGAATTAGAACTGATTCAATTGTAAGTGAAACTGGTCTAAGTGGCAAGTCATTAACGATGTCTTGCATGGGCTGTATATTTTCTATAATACATAAAGCTGGTTTAAAGATTGTTTATTGGAAATTATATCCAAAAAGAAGGATGCAATCAATTGCTGTTGATTGCAAACCAGACAAGTATTGCTTTATAGGTAGCCTTAGTAAAAAGAATAGTGGTTCTTGCCTTCACGGTTTCCTGTGGAAAGCAGCTAACGTGCATTATGACAACTTAATCTGCATGAGTCAGACTGGAATAGTGTATTAACATGCAAATCCTTTTTCTTCAAGAGCTGATGAAATCCCATTGAAGTTCCATCTTTAATAAGATTCAAACTCATTTCCATTTCCAATGCAGTGGAATAAAATTCAAAAGAGGAATGGTGTATTAAGTATAATTTTGATGAAAAAATGAGGCAAAAACTAATTTGAAAAGCAAGGTTACAAGCTTTTTAAACAACAAAAATAGCTGATTTTGTGCTCTGAAATGTTCAGCAATTGCAACTACCCCACACAATTTCTGATTATCCAACAGCAGAATATCATTCTCAGTGTATACCACAACAAACCTTTTGGAGTTATTGGGATTACAGTATCAGATAATGTGCTGAATGTTTATTACATTTAACTAGAATGAGATAAATCAGAATGCATGCACTGATTTGTCTGAGCAAGAGTGTAAATTTTTAGGGTGTCTACTTGAGATATAATTTTAATAAGGAATAGAGTCTATGTTGTGGTAAATTCCATGCAATTCTGTTGTGCTTGAATTTAAAAAAAATATTAGATTTACTACTGACTGCCACTTAATGCTTCTAGACAATTACTACTTCTTTACACAGTACTTTGGTAAGATTAGGTCACCTGATGACCTAAACTCTGGTTTGGTTAATTGAGATTTGGTAAATGACAAATGGTTGGATTTGCAGAACATACTAAACCATAAACAATGGTTTGTAAAATAAAATGGCTGGATTCATGTAACTTAAGCCAAAATTAAATAAACTGCATTATGGCTTAATATGTTGTGAGAAATAAATCATATAACATCTATTAGGATGATTTATTAAGTGTACATACGAAAACCACAAATTTTGCTTAAGTAACAGCATAAATATAGTATTCACTATAAGTTTTAAAAATAACTTGCCTACTGAATGTTTTAGACAACCTCTCTTACCATTCTGAGTCATAAGTTGTGCTATGGGGGAGTTCTGCTAGTTGTCATTCAAAACATTTGATGGACACAATTTTGGCGGTGTTTTACTTTGTAATGGATAGCATTATTAGCAAGAGAGTACTGATTTTTAAACATGATTCGAGGTTTGGGTATGTATACTTTCTAGAGTATCGTGTCACTTTTAATAGAACTATGTCTAAGGGAAGTGTGTATACATTTTTACATGTTATCAAAGAATATTTCCTGAAATGATCTGGAGAACTTTGTATGCATTCTGTAGTTTCTAAAAGGTAAAAAGAGTATGGGGAAAATAAAACTTATACATTCCAACCTCCCTAAACCAGTAATGCATTCCCCTATACTTAGTGATCTTAATTTATATCTCCGATACATCAAATCTCTACCTTTAACTATATCTAAATACTAGAATCAGATGGAAGGGTGATTTGGTCCTACAAGTCTAAATCTCTGTCCAAATTATTGCACTAGGATAATCTCAGCTTCAACCCCGGGCAACTGATTCCAGTGTCAAGACTGTTGCTATTAGCAAGAGTTGTCAAACATTTAACTGATATCTGTGTTTTGTTCTTTGAAACCCTTATTCTTTGTTTTTTCAACATTTGAAAGAATGCGCTCATAACCCTCTCTGTTTTCTCAAGGCTAAACATTCACAATTCATTCAATTTCTCAGTGGTATTTTAACTGCCTTTGCCTGAACCTGTTCTAGTTATTCTGAACCCACTGAGAAGATCAACATAACATGTAACAAAAACCAAAAGCAAGAGTAAGAATAATTCTGTAGTATGAAAAGGCAATTTATTTATTTTTTTGCTCCAAAGGCTATATATGTTACCAAATTAGTGATAAGTCCATAAATTCTATTTTCTTAATTATTATTTTTCTTCCATGGTAAGTTGGGAAACTCTTGTTAGTCTGCTTCCAAAATTCAGAGAGCTTAAAGGGGGGGAAGCTTGAGGATTGCAATTGGCTCATAGCTCACAGGTGCCTTACTCCCTGCTATAGGTAAAATAATATAATTAGGAGTGGTGATTAACTACTTTCCCAAGATCCCTTTAGCCCCAAGGGAAATATACTTTGCTTCTCAACTTGACTAAGTAATTATTTTCCTGACATTAACAAAACTAAAGTACTGAGCATCAATTAACCACTGGTCCAATCTGAATAGCTTGCAGCCCAATAGTAAATCAATATTACATGACTCATTTTATGGCACCAAAGGAAACTCTAGGCAATTAAGTTTGTCTGCTTCCCCCTTTTCAAAACAGGTAACTCGAGTAATTGCACACTGAAATGTATGAACTTTAATATCAAACAAGGAACAATCTTTGCAGAAAGAAACGATTCTTTATTCTCCTCCAATCAAAACGTGATTTGTAATTCGAGGTGGAGAAAGCTGCTGTGTATTCTAATGTTAAACTTTCTAGTTTTTATTCAAGGAATAAGCATGGTGAAATTAACACTCAATATACTGTCCTCGGCAATAGCAGTGCGCTGCAAACCCCTTTCTTGAATTTCCAAAATTTGTTTAGCTTGAAATAGTTATCGACTCCATCATTAAATGTGATATGTATTCTCACACTGAGTAAATTGGCAATTGAGCCAAAGCCTGAGACAGGAGGCTGAATTAGCAATAGAAATAGCACTTAGACTTATACACCGCTTCACAATGCTTTACAGCCCTCTCTAAGCGGTTTACAGAGTCAGCTTATTGTCCCCAACAATCTGGGTCCTCATTGTACTGACCTTGGAAGGATGGAAGGCTGAGTCAACCTTGAGCCTGGTGAGATTTGAGCTGCCAAATTGCAGGCAGCCGGTAGGCAGCAGAAGTAGCCTGCAATACTGCATTCTAACCACTGCGCCACCATGGCTCTCACATTAGCTTTATGTTTCGTTTCTGTTCTGACCAACTGGGTTCAAATTAAAATTTGGAGATATTATACAAAGACCTAGCTCTCGAACAATCCATAATGCTGGGAAAGGGGGTAGGAAAGAGAAGAAGAGGACGGCCAGTGCACAATCCAGAGGTCCTTCTGAACTCCTGGCTTGTGTTTAAGGAACAGTAAATAGTCGTAGATCAAATTGAAATGTATGGACTTGAAATAGATTAAATTTCAAGTATGGACTTGTAATTCACAAGTGAGTCTTGATTTATTTTTTTAATAATTTTATTAAGAATTATTAGTGAAAAGAATAGAAACAAACCTGAATTACAAAAAAACTACAAAAATCAAAACAAACCCAAAAAAGGAAAAAAGTGAAAGAAAAAACTTCCCTCTTCATCCTAGCAATTAAAGATAATTTTAATAGTTTATCGCCATCTCTCAAATTCAACATAATCTCTCTTCACTCAGTAGTTCATCCCTTAAGCAGCACAATCTAAATGTCAGTCGTTCTTTGTCAGCAAAAATCCAATAAGGGCAACCAGTTATAAATATTTTTCATTTAGCCCTGATAAAAGTAGGCAACCTTGTATTCCTTTCCTAAGTTTTTTTTTTACAAATTTAATTCTGAGCATTTCAAAAAGCGCCAGAGTTAGTTTTCTGTTCCTCTGTTTTAAGCCAAAAATCTTTCAGAACTTTTTATACAATAATATATTTTTTGTATATCTAATAAGTAAAGTTTGTCCCTTGTTTGTCACTTCTAATAAAATCCTTCAGGACTTTACTGAACTCTTTTGTATATCCAGTTTTTAAAAAATACAAATCAGTTTCCTGGTTTAATGTTTATACATCTCTTTTAGGGAATAAATTATCGATTGGTTCCATTTGTGTGTCTGTATCTTTTTCCATATCCTCATTGCTTAATGCATTTAAGTCCCCCTTCAAAATAATTTCATAGTTATTCACTGCAACTTGTTTTGTAACTCTGTCCATATATTTTACCAAGGAGTTTGGCCGACAAATATTCAAAGACTTCTATTACACGTTTCTACTCGTCTTTTCTTTAACCTCTAGCTCCCTCTAGCATCTAACCTTCAAGGTCCCCTTATCATAAAAAGATCCAAAACAATCGCCATTTCCCAAGGGAAAATTCCTTCTAATTAATTCAAAGCTATAATTCTAAATCAATCTGGACCCTTAATCCTTTGTAAAAAATCCATATTCTAAACATTTTTGCCGCATCATCCAAAAATTTCCAAAAGTTTTAAAATCAAATTTATACCATCTTCCTCTTAAAGAGGAGACTCGCTGATGAATATAGTAAGTTTGGTCTAGTCCCGTGATGGCGAACCTATGGCACGTGTGCCAAAGGTGGCACGCAGAGCCCTCTCTGCTGGCACGCGCGCCGTCACCCCAGGTCAGATCTCTGTGGCATTTCTTTCATGAGCTTCTGTTTCCCTGCAAACGATGAAACAGAAGCTCACGAAAGAAAAAAATCTTACCTCTTGCCGTGCTGCTGGTGTTGGGATGCCCTGCCTCCCGCCGGCCAGCTGGTCCTTGGGTCGCTGCTGCGCATGCGTATATGCGCACGTTCATGCATGTCTGCATGTGCACGTTCATGCACGCACACCTTTCAGTTTGGGCATGCGCGCGCACAGTTTGGGCACTCAGTGTCTAAAAGGTTCGCCATCACTGGTCTAGTCATTAAGGCACCAGGCTAGAAAGCGGAAAACCGTGAATTCAAGTTCTATTTTAGCCAGCTGTGAGATTTTGAGCCAGTCACTCTCTCTCAACCCAATTCCCCTCACTGGGTTGTTTGGGGGGGGGGAATAGGAGGAAGGTGTGTTGGATATGTTTACCACCTTGAGTTATTTGTAAAGATAATAAAAGGCGGGATTTAAGGTTTAAAGGTTTCCCTTGTCAAGTTGTGACTGTCTCAAGGGGGCGGTGTTCATCTCCGATTCTTAGCCGAGGGAGCCTGTGTTGTCCGAGAGATGCTTCCATCATCATGTAGCCAGCATGAAAGTATAGAACGCAGTAAACCTTTCCTGCTGAATATTTATCCACTCGCATTTGCGTGCTTTCAAACTACTAGATTGGCAAGAGCTAGGGCGAGAAACGGGAGCTCACTCTGTCCCAAGGTGCTCGGATCTCGAACCTGGGCTGTCAGCTTTCCAGCTGACAAGCCCAGCGTCTTAACCACTGAGCCATTGTGCCGACCAAAAACAGGATACAAATAAATAAATGATCCATATCAGTCTAAAGCACGGGTGTCAAACTCGCTGCGTCACATTGCCGTCACGTGATGTGCGACGTTTTTCCTATCCGCGGGCATGGCCTGTGCATGACGCATCTGGCCTGCGGGCCGCCAGTTTGACACCCCTAGTCTAAAGGGTCTTAATCTCTCCAGTATAATAGAAAAAATTATAATCAAAAAAGTGAATAAAAAATAAGGCTAAGTCAACCTTAATGTCCTTAAAAGCTGCTTCATGAGTGTTAGCTTGATGTAATCTCGATTCCTATCCAACTAAACTCCTAAACCAACTGCAAAATGGCAGTTTCTGTGGTCTACTCGAGGAGAAACTGTCCAGAGTCAGATGGATAATCTCAACGATCTCTCCTTCCTCCAGATTTTGGTATCAGCCATGATTTTCCTTGCAAATGCAGTCCTGCTCTCAGCAGGATATCAGTTCTCCATGGCACTTACAGGAAATGGCATACTTGATCTTTCGGATGGATTATAAAAAGCTCTAATCTTCATATGTTCTGGTATACAGTATATTTTCTTTGGCTCTCAGAATTACAAATTACACTTGTAGAGTACAGTAGTAAGAGCAATTTTCATAGTTGTGAGTCACTGTAGAAAATAATTGCAGAGCTATGCTGGTTTTCAATTCGTATGAAAAGCAAAACGTCATTCTCCCAATATTTTGGCCTGGATCAGTTCCATAGTCTTTTATAGGCTGCATCTCCATGACATACCTCTTCAGGTCAGTGGTGCTCAAACTGCATTGTTCATCTTTTGAAACTCAAAACTTCTCCAAAGTAGGGCAGAGTTCAACCTGCCCCTACCATATCCAAGGTTTGTTATTAGTTTACTTATCTTGACCCCAACTTGATGTATGACTTAGACATTTCTTCCCTCTGACCTAGAGATAGGAAAGTAGGGCATCCAGCAAACATCGAAATCCTGCCAGGAATGAAATGTGTTGCATGCAGGCACCACAGTGCCTATGCAGTGTCCTAGCGAGTTATTTAATTACCTACAGTTTCTATGATGGAAATTGTGATTTATTTTATCTGACCAGTTGCCTTGCAAATATATAGAGAAACTTGACATAAATTAAATTTAACTCTCAGATCTCTCTCTCTCTCCCTGTGGCCAAGCTTCACGAGTAAATTCATACATTCTTCTCAATAAAAAACGTTTGTACCATAAAAGTACAATACAGTATGTCAATTTTCAGGGTTTCAGTATAGATCTGTTTGAAGACCATTTCAACCTAAGAAGTCGGCAAAGGAAGAAAAGGTATTTGGAGTAGCAGTTGATTGGCATCTGTCACAATTTGGATTGTTTCTGTTTTAGATTCAAATATTAATCACTGAAATAATTTTAAAAAAGTTTAGCCAAAGCCAAAGTTTTGAAAGTGGATTTTTTTCTCAACATTTATTTAGTAATTGGATTTCCACACCACTCTCATCATTATCATCTATTGATTGATGGGGTCCAATGCAATTTTAACACCCTTTTCCAGATCATTATTGTCACCCAAAGTAGCTTACCGCCATTAAATTCAGAAGGATGGGACCCGCTTAAAAACTGCAAAGGCAAGACACTAAGTGAATAGAAAAGGAGAAAATCAGTTTTCCCAAGCTACAAATAAATGGTTAGAAATGTATTGATATTTCTCTTTACAGGTAGTCCTTGACTTATGACCAAAACTTCTGTTGCTAAGCGAGACAGTTGTTAAGTGAGTTTTGCCCCATTTTATGATCTTTCTTGGCACACTTAAATGAATCACTGCAGTTGTTAAGTTACTAACATGGTTGTAAAGTGAATGTGGCTTCCCCATTGACTTTGCTTGTCAGAAGGATGCAAAAGGTGATCACGTGACCCCGGGACACTGCAAGCGTCATAAATATGAGCCAGTTGCCAAGCGTCCACATTTTGATCATATGACCATGGGAATGCTGCAACGGCCGTGTGAAAAATGGTATTAAGTCACTTTTTCCAGTGCTGTTGTAACTTCAAATGGTCACTATAATGAAAGATTATAAGTCAAGGACTATTCAGACTTGGCTGATCTTCCCTTGGTGGTGGACTTTTTTGAATCACAATTTCTGGCTTTTGTTCCTATAGCCTATCAGGCTTTTGGTAAACCAGTCAACTCGAGTCAGATATTAGTAGAAGAGAGGGAAAAGAAAGTTCCTGACAGCTGTTCTATTGCTCTCCAATGAAAGGGGGCCAGTCTAGTCACATCCCTCACCTTTGTTGTCCTATTTTTCCTGAGAGGCAGGGGTGCAGTTTCCCTGAGCCCTCAGCATCCTTAACTGAAGTTGCTCTAGCTCCCACCTGAGCAGGCTTTTTACTTATTTATTTGATTTTTATTCCACCTTTATTCCACTATTAGTAACTCAAGGTGGGGAAAATACATAATACTCCTTACTTCAATCAGAATAGAGCTGGAAGCGACCTTAGGACTAGAAGACCTGGAAGATCTTCTAGTCCAGTGGTTCTCAACCTTCCTAATGCCGCGACCCCCTCCCCGCGCGTGCGCGTTGCCAGTCACCAAGATGGCGGGCTAGCGCGCGCTTAGGCGACCCCTGTGAAAGGATCGTTCGACCCCCAAAGGGGTCGCGACCCACAGGTTGAGAACCGCTGTTCTAGTCCAACCCCCTGCGCAAGCAGGAGACCCCATACTATTTCAGACAAGTGACTGTCCAGTCTCTTCTTAAAAACCTCCAGTGATGAAGCACCCACAACTTCTGACGGCAAGCTGTTCCACTGGTTAATTGTGCTCACTGTTAGGAAGTTTCTCCTTAATTCCAGGTTGCTTCTCTTCTTGATTAGATTCCATCTATTGTTTCTTGTCCTGCCCTGTGGTGCTTTGGAAAATAAATTGACCCCCTCCTCTTTGTGGCAGCCTCTCAAATACGAATACTGCCATCATGTCCCCCCTAGTCCTTCTTTTCTCTAGATTAGCCAAACCCAAATCCTGCAACCGTTCTTCATGTTTTAGGCTCCAGGCCTTTAATCAGTTGCTCTTCTTTGCACTCCCCCCCACCCCAAAGTCTCAACATCTTTTTTGTAATGTTGCGACCAAAACTGGATGCAGTATTCCAGGTGTGGCCTTCCTAAGGCTTTATAAAGCGGTGCTAATACTTCATGTGATTTTGATTCTATGCCTCTGTTTATACAATCAAGGATTGTATTAACTTTTTTGGCTGCTGCCGCACACTGCTAACTCATGTTTAAGTGATCATCCACTAAGACTCCAAGGTCCCTCTCACAGTTACTGTTCTTGAGCCAGGTTTCACCTAATCTGTACTTGTATCTTTGGTACATGTACCTACCTCCTCTTCCTATTTTCCCCACAAAAACAACCCTGTGACGTGGGCTGGGCTGAGAGAGAGTGACAGGCCGCCCAAAGTTACTCAGCCGGCTTTCATGCCTAAACCGGGACTAAAATTCACAGTCTCCCAGTTTCTAGCCTGGTGCCTTAACTGCTAGACCAAAGGCTTAGGAGCTGCCTGAGTTCTCAGCATCCTTTCTGTGGACTTTAAAGCCCCTCCCAAGAGAGGGTGGGGGAATTAAATTGCCCCTTTTCTCCTCATGCTATTTCTTTTTCTTCAAATAAAGGAGTAGGTTCATGTACCCAAGCCATGATTTTGTTAAGAAGCCACAGTGGCTAGATTCACACAACACTTTAAGCCCAAACCTGTTGGATCATATTGTGACTTAATGAGATGCATGACTCCATGATTAAATCAAACGAGGCACATTTGTCCTCCAAAGAGACACTTACTTTGGGGTTTGTCTTTGCATTACACATTAACCCATGTTTAACTAAACATGGTATTAGTGAATTAATGCAATTGTTTAGGTTTGCGCCATCTACTGAAACACAAAGCAGTCAACTAATCATCTTTATCCCACTTTGAATCCAAGGACAATATCACTAACCAGCGCCTCCAGATTAAATGTCTGTTAAGTTTATACTCCTGAAAGCTTGGAATTTCCAATTGCTTAAGGATGGACCCTTTCATCTTGACAGTAGTAAACTGCAGGTTCTCAAGAGCCCAGGCAGGCAAGCTGGAGCACAGACCTTAGCTATGTTGAGACATGTTTACACAACTGGAATTACTGAACAACACCCAGAATTACAAAGTAGTTACTACAAGGGGTGTCATGGCAGGGCAACTGATGCAAATATCATAAATCAAATGCACTAAATATGTTATTCTGTATTGCTCACCAGAAATTATTATTCCCATTTTTTACTAAATATCCTGGTCATTCCAATTTGTTTTATCTCAAGATGTTATGATCAGATCAATCTGATTTTATTCTGTTGACTGCCAAGTACTGTTCTACAGTCTGCACAGTACGATGTAGTAAACTCTAATCCTTTTTAGATATTTTCAAATGATTATATTTTTCCTTTTATCTCAATTAATTGTGACTTTTGGGTTTTACATGCTGGTCTAGGACCAAATATTGATTTGATTTGAAGTAATTTGTACAATGACGTCATGACATATCTGCCATCTTAATTACTTGGACCCGATGCCTAAAGTGAAAAAACTGACTTATGATCCATTTTTCATACTTATGACCACTGCAGCATCCCCATGGTCACATGATCAAAATTTGGATGCTTGGCAACTGGCTCGTATTTATGACGATTGCAGTGTCCTGGGGTCACGTGATCACTTTTTGCAGCCTTCTGACAAGCAAAGTCAACAGGGAAGCCAGATTCACTTAACAACCCGTGTTATTAACAACTGCAGTGATTCACTTAACATCTGTGGCAAGAAAGTTCGTAAAATGGGGCAATATTCACTTAACTACTATCTTGCTTAGCAACAGAAATTGTGTGCTAAATTGTAGTTGTAAGTTGAGGACTACCTGTATTTGTTCCAGATACTGAGGGCTTCTTAGTAACAACTGCACTACCAGTTTTAGAATTCGGTGAAAATGAGAAAAAATGTACACGTATTTAGAAACCTCGGAAAGTGCTTATCATGAGAGAAAATAAAAAGAAATGACCGCAGATACTGTTCTTGGTTTTAGATCTGCAACACCATAAATGTAAAAAATAAGCTATACATTTGTGCAAAAGTATCATGCACCAACTCTTTCACTTGCAGGAAACTGCATGACATCTTAGAGATTAAGTGATAAGTCTGACATGCTGTTTGTCTTTAAGAATTTGTTATCCTTGGAAAGCTGGAGAAAAATAGCTGGAGGTTAGTCTTTCAGAGTGGCAGGTATTTGCTACTTAGCTGTACTATTTGATATACCACTCGATGAAAATTTGTTTTAGTACCATCAATTAGAACTACTTTTAGCTCCTAGATGCAGCACAGTGCCATAAAAATTTATAAATAGGGAAAAAACACCCCCCCCCACATCTAAGTCAGGCTCCGGATGGCAGGACAACTTAACTGCTATTTCCAATTTATATGAATCAGTCGCAAAATGGTTGCAATTTCTAGTCAGTCCAAATTTCTCAGAATTGATTACATTTTGGAAAAATAATTTTATGTATGAATAATTGTATGAATGCACACATCTCTACTTGTTCCTATTAGGCAAGGAAGGTCAAGATTGATTTTGAGCGTCTCTGCAAACCACTTTTTGCTCGGTAGGCAGCTCAGGAGTCGATCGGAACCCATTAACCCTTTCTGCCCAGATACAGGTGGTCCTCCACTTACGACCACAATTAAGCCCAAAATTTATGTTGCTAAGCAAGACATTTGTTAAGTGAGTTTTGTTCCCTTTTACAACTTTTCTTGCCTCAGTTAAGTGAATCATTGCAATTGATAAGTTAGTAAACCAGTTGTTAAGTGAATCTGGCTTCCCCATTGACTTTGCTTGTCAGAAGGTCACAAAAAGCAATCACATGACCATGGGACCCTGCAACCATCATAAATATGAACCAGCTGCCAAGGGTCCAAATGTTGACCATATGCAAAGATTGTTAACTGTGAATAATGGTCACAAGTCACTTTTTTCAGGGCCCTTCTAACTTTGAATGGTCACTAAATGAACGGTTGTAAGTCAAGGACGACCTGTATTTGCTACTTAGCTGTACACCGTGTGCACAATTATTAGGCAATTGAGTATTTTGACCATATCATCATTGTCATGCATATTTTCCACCTGCAAGCTGTATAAACTTGAATGCTTAGTGGATATAAGCATATCAGGTGATGTGTATTTGTGTAATGAGAGAGGGTGTGGCCTAAGGAGATCAACATCCTATATCAAAGTGTGCATAATTATTAGGCAGCTTCTTTTCCTCAGGCAAAATGGGCTAAAAAAGAGATTTAACTGACTCTGAAAAGTCAAACATTGTAATAAGTCTTTCAGAGGGATGCAGCACTCTTGAAATTTCTAAGATATTGGGGTGTGATCATAGAACCATAAAACGTTTTGTTGCAAATAGTCAACAGGGTCGCAAGAAACGTGTTGAGAAAAAAAGATGCACCTTAACTGCCAAAGATTTGAGAAGAATCAAACGTGAAGCTACCAGGAACCTATTATCCTCCAGGGCTGTCATATTTCAGAACTGCAACCTATCTGAAGTGCCCAGAAGTACAAGGTGTTCAGTGCTCAGAAACATGGCCAAGGGAAGGAAGGCT
>QLTV01002260.1:505059-529760 GCA_003457575.1 Thermophis baileyi
GGGGGGGGGAGAAGGGGAGGAAAAGAAGACACTTTTTTACCCACAATGCTTTGGGAGGACGTTGACAAGTGGATCCAAGATGGCGTAGAAAGTAATGACAGGTAAGTCAGGATTTCCCTATTCGCTGGCTGGGAAAAACGAAGGGACGAAGGGGAAATCTCCGCCGGGGCTGGGACCGGGTGAGAAGCCTTCCGAAGCCGCCTGGGAAGCGCGGGGGTGGGGGTGGGGTCCCTCGGGATTAGGGAGAAGGCTTCTCCGTCCCCGGCGGAGCGCGACCGGGGCTGGTCGGAGAGGGCCCTATGCCTGCGGAGGGGCCTGCAGAAGTCGCAGCCCGGGGAGAAGGCGGCGGGTGGCGGCTGGGCTGTTTACGCGGAGGCGCCGTCGGTCGTTTGCATTGGAAGGCGGATATTCGGATCCTTCACTACTAAAACAGGCGAGCGATACCTTCAAGGCTTTGGAGGCAAGAGGCGCAAAGGAAGGCTGGGCTCTGTGTGTGTGTGTGTGTGTGTGTGTGTGTGTGTGTGTGTGTGTATTTTTGATCCCCCCCCCCTTTCTCTCTCTCTTTTTTTTTTGAAGCCAAGTCTGAGATTTGCCTCTTGCGAGGCGGGCGAAGGAGAAAGCTTTTTACAGGGCGGGCGGTAGGAAAAGCGAATTCCTCGGGAATCGTCTCTGGGCTTTTGTGAGGCTTAGCAACAAACAACTCTTTAACGTTTATAAATGGAAAGATCCCCTCCCCTCTCGCCACCAAGAAGCGGTCACGTAGGTATTTATTACCCCCATTCTATGAAGCAGCAACTTCTTGGTTCCTGAAGTTGGAATTAAATTATGAGTAGGGATTTTTTTTTTTAAAATTATTATTTTTGGGGGGAGGGGATCGAACATTTTGGAGACATCGCTTGAGTTGGGAAGGAAATGCTCAGATTGGTGACCACAGCTTTAGAATTTCTTTTTAGGGTTCTAAGCAAGATAATCTGGAAAAGTTAATGTTTAAAAGCAGTTGCAAAAACAGAGCATTGTACTGTGGTTAATTGCAGAGGGAATAAGAAAAGAATGTATCCGTCCGTACATTAAAGTTACTGTTTTTATAGTGTATATAATAAATATCAAATCCATAACTTTTAATATACTTTTATATCAGTGTTTTGATTGAAATATCAATGTGCATATTTATACAGGTATGTGCTTTTATATCAATATATTAAATACGTTGACGAAAATACAAGTGCAAAGAAAATGTCTTAAAAATCAGTTTTCTTATTGGAATTTGTCTTTTGGACATGGTTTTAAAAGCATATATTTTCACCATATGTAGAGGGATTTTTTTTTTTGTACAAGCTTAACTTTTTGTGCAAAGCAATTTATAAGTAGTAATTAAGTTTCATTAAGATGATGTTACAACTTGTAGAGCCAAAGCTTGAAAGAATAGGCATCCATATTGCAATCAAATAAGAGGAAATGGCCTTAATATTTGAAACTCAACATCTTCAGTGATATAGTTGATATCATTTAACTTTTCACAGCAAATACACAGTGGTACTTAACGACCAACATATATATTATGTAAGCTTTCATGGATATTAACCTAAGTCATCAGATTCATGGATTGATTAAAACCTGCACTACAGAAACTAAGGATTTAAGCATTATCTTTTCAACTTGTTCAATTATGATTTAAATCAGAAGATTTTTCCAGATTTTTTTGCAGCGGAAATAAAATAAAAAATACAGTTTTATTGAGGCTGCCGTTCACACTTAACTGAAAATACATAACAATTTAATATTTTGAGTAAATGTAATTTAGTATAGTGTAATTATTGTTTTGGAAACAATAGCTTTTTTTAATTAAAAGGAAATGTAAAGACATAACAAAAAGTATATGTTACTTTATTCCATAAGTACAACTTAAAATTATAAGAAATCTATGGGGAGTATTGTGTGTGTGTACATGTAATTCTTAAAATATCTTGTATTAGAAGAAAGAAAAGGCTTAAAACTTTAGTTATTTTGAATTTTCTCATAATAGGTATAGAATTTTAAGAAGATCTAGGCTTAAAAAAGCTTGCAAAAGTTCCAGATTTAAAACTGAGACGACTAGTAGTGAGTTTATGTTTTTGTAGTAAATGGTCTGTTTTCAGGTCATTTAGTGCAATACAGCTTTTTTCTTTGATATTTATAGCTGGTTACCAACCCAAATATCTTCCATAATCTAACATTTGATAATGATTGTACTACTGCTAATACATTTTATAAATCTAAAGCCCTTAACATTTGCAAATCTGGTTGTATAAACAAGATCTTACTTGACATTTTTCTAGACGCAAATTTGTTAAATTTATGGAGAAAACATGCAATAATGCAACAAATTCATATACAGTGAAAGATAATTACTGTCATATAGTTGTGGAACTCAAAATTATTTGGAAGATGGCATCAGATTGTGGCTGCATATATTAATATTAATCTAATTCAGATGATTGGTGTAAGGATTTTGAGAGAATATATATCATTCATTTATTCGTTCGTTCGTTCATGAGGTTTTTGAACATACACAGAAGTACTTTGCAGGTGCTAAATATTTTATTACCTGTTCTTTTCTTCAACATAAGAAAATACAGGACCATTTTAAGAGATGCCACTTCTGCTATTTATTTATTTATTTATTTAGAGATTTATATCCTGCTTTAGGACCTCAAGCTCTTCCTTCTCACTCACCCACCTCTGCCATTGCAGTAAGAATGTGAGGTAGGTTCGGCTGAGAATAATCCGACTGCAGTTACTCAGTAAACTTACCAGGAAGATCTCTTGTTTGCTTTGCGATAACAATAAGTTCTGAATACATCTCAGAAAAAAAAGAAAATGAGGCCCAAACATTTTATGGCTCAAATATGTTTACTTTGAAAGAAATAAAAAGTACTAAATGCCCAGCTTCTTTTAACTTGTGAATTCCCACAGAGACAATGTGTTCTGTTTATTACGAAGAACAGTTTATAAAGAATAATATTTTTAAAGCTCTTTGGTTAGTAATTTCATGGGATTTCTGAGTAAACTAAAGCTACAGTTTTAAATTCACTTACTGCTATGCTCACATGGTTAGATTCGTACATCATCCTAAGTAATATATCACAGCTGAGAAATCATAGTATCTAGGTTAAAACAGGATACTAGGCCAAAATCAAGTCATATCTGAGATCTTCACTGGTAAGAAATAAACCCCAGTATATATAGCAAGGACTAATTCTATTTAAGTGTTTCTAGGAATTCTCTTTTTAAAGAAAGGAGTATCTAATATGACTGGGGAAGATTTCCAATTAAAAACAGGCATATGATGGTCATCACTCAGCTTGAATAAAACTTACCTACCAAATCCCTGTTTGAGATTTAGTAATTAATATATAATATGAAAGATAAGCATTTCTAATGTATAATAATTTTTAAAGTTCATATTTTTCTAGTTTTAGAAATGTTAAAATGGAATCTAAATAGAGCTATTTTGCTGAAAACATTGTTTTCATCAGTCATGGGAGTGATGAATCTATTTTTAAGATTACATATGGTATTCCTTAATTCAAGTGATTGTGGTAGAATCACAAACACATCGGTCCATGGCAAATATTTTACCTGGAAATATTACTAGTGTACAAGTGTATGTTACTTAACCAATCAGGGTCAATTGGGTTATTACTTTTATGAGTTCGGTGAAAAATGTATAAAGCGGAGTGTTGTAAAACCCACATATTTTATATCATTTTTAGCATCTATGTTTCTTCAGTTCCTTCCTGACATAAAAAATTGCATGCTGTTAGTGTATGTGCTCATTTTTACTTATAGGTTTGCACATCCTGTAGAATTTTTCGGCCAGTGTTTCACTACTGGACATTTTAAAGAATTGTAGTTACATACTTTTGCCATGCCTTATTGTAAATCTATGGAGGAATCTGATTGTGTGCCATAAATCAGGGTTCCCCAACCTTCGGTCCATTCCCCAGTGTTGGGCTGCAGCCTGTTCGGAACCAGACTGTGGAAGTGGTAGGTGAGCGTGTGCATGCGCACAAAGCGGCATTTATGAAAGCGGCATGCACGCGCAACCATCCTCTCTTCCCCCCCCACTGGCCACCACCAGTCCGCCAAGCCGGAAAGGTTGGAGACCACTGCCATAAAGTTCTTTTGCTTATATTGCCTTTAATTGTGTTGCTATGATATTCTTCCTAATATATAATTCTTATTCAGCACCCCAAAATAACAGAAACTCATCTAACTTTGTTGGTTGGGAAATATAGCTGTCTTATCATCAGTGTATTTCTTTTCTCCCATATCATTTCAGTGACCATAATAAGAAAGAGAAAATACAGTGTTTTTAAAAAATTATTTACAGTTGCTCACTTTTGTATTTCCAGAGTAACACATAGGAAGTTTTGTTGTAAAATAAAGAGTCAGTAATTCACTTCACCTACATTTGACTAGTGAGTCATGGTATGTCTGCACTTGAAATAATCTTTTAAGAAAAGCCTCAGAAGTGGTATTCCAATTTTAATGTTTTCTTCTAGGATGTTATTGCTTGCTGTTTTTTAAGGAAATGGTATGTCTAACTGCTGTGCTTTAATCACAATTTATAAGTGTGGATTGTTTAGTGGTTATTTTGCCCAGCTCATGGTCCAGATGTTGGTTCCAATAGCCTGGACTGATGGTTAATGTATCTTTAGGCAGCAGCTATTTTTTAGGAGTAAAAGCTAAGGATCAGAATGGCAGGGAAGAGGTGGTCATATATCATCATCATCACCATCATCATCATGTCTGCTTCTTTCTGAAGTTTTGTACTGAAAAGACACAGGCAGGGGAAAAGATTGTTCTCCATTTTATATTGTGTGGATCTGACTCTCCCAGCCATTTTTAAAAAAATGCTTTTTGAAAATAATAATTCAGTTCAATTGAAATTTATTACAGCTATAAGTCCAGAAACAAAATATTGAATAAGAGAGGTACTGCATCCTTCTAGATATATGTATATGTGCTATAAAAGAAAAACAGTAAGTATAATGGAGTCTAAAATAATTAAGAACATAGTTACTAAAATAAATCCAAATAAAATACTATTATAGTAAGTTCCAATCCCAATAAGGCATACAGATAGTCCTCAACTTACAACCACAATTGAGCCCAAAATTTCTGTTGCTAAGCAAGACAGTTGTTAAGTGAGTTTTGCCCTATTTTACGATTTTTCTTGCTACAGCTGTTAAGTGAATCACTGCAGTTGTTAAGTGAATCTGGACTCCCTGTTTACTTTGCTTGTAAGAAGATTGCAAAAGGTGATTACTTGACCCTGGGACACTGCAACTGTCATAAATACATGCCAGTTGCTAAGCATCCAGATTTTGATCATGTAACCATGGGGATGCTAACAATGGTTGTAAGCATGAAAAACGGTCATAAGTCACTTTTTTCAGTGTTACTTCAAATGGTCACTAAATGAATGGTTATAAATCAAGGACTATCTGTATCATACAAATAGTAAAATAGATCTGAGCGACTTGAGAGATTATTTTCAAGTCCTTGTCTGAGAGTAGTGGCATTTCATACCAGTCATACTCTCTACCTGGACATTTCTTCAAGACACCTGACTCTACCTGGTCATTTTTTTAAAAAAACGCTTTAAAAAAATTCTAAAAATCCAGGAATTGTTCAGTTGGGATACTGAACAAAAGGTGTGAGAGGCTGGAAAGCCAAAGCCAGCCTTGATTTGCTGTTATATGAGACATGTTTGTTCATTTACTCCCTTAACTATAGTTAATGCGAAACCATGTAAAAGTGATCTTAGAATGGTAGGAACATGAACTTTACTAATCAAGGCATGACAGAGTATGTTCTGAGTTTCTTATATACTTAATAACTTTTTTTCTTTTTAAAAATGGGGAAAAAATCCATCTTTCACTACTTAGGTAAATAGAAATCTATCAAATAAAATTTTCCGTTTCAAAACTAGCAATGCACTTAGTTTTAGAATAACATTATATTTACTCCCATAGCATATATAAAAACCATGATAAGCATTTACCTTTGACCAGGTCCTACTGACAGACATTCTGGAGTTGTGGAGAGTTTTTTTGCCTAATGTTTAGACTAAAATTTAATGTCTTGTCTCTGTCCGATAATCGTTTGGTTATTCAAGGCTGAAGTTTCTTGTTGATCATGGAAGAGCATGAATTATAGTATTTTCTCTGAGAATTAATATCCGCAAAAAAAAAAAAAAAACCCCAGCAGGTTTTTAAGTACTATTGGAGTAGAAAAATCTTTGTGAACAAATGGATGCCCTCATGGACATATTCTAAGATACTTGCTGCTTTGTTCTGGAAATAATGAATATAAGAAAAATCCTCCTGAATCAAGCCAAAAGCCTATTTTATCCAGCCATTTATGTCCTACAATGACTTAACTATGATGAATTCCTCTTCCATTTTTTTCCAATAGTGTTTAAGGTATGAGGCCTTTGATCAAGGAGGTATCAAGACTAGCTTCAATTATCACTGAGAAATATCTTACTTCAGTAAATATGCATGATCACAAATTACATCTTTTCTGTTTGAAATGTCACGCTTCCACTTTGCAGGTAGTACAGCTGTATGGTTATCCTTCTCTCTCATACATTGTTGTTGGAAAGAATTTTGTCGATATCTTTGTTTTAATGATCATTGTGGGCATTGAGTACGGTAGGTACTACTACTTTCTCCTGTTACCTTAAAGGAGTAACTAAAGGCAGCAGGGAAAAGAGAGCATTGCATGTTTTTTTTTATAACATTGGTGAAATTAAAATGATTCTGTTGGCCAAAATAAGCAGATAATAGAGGGTTCTACAGAATAAAAGGTTTCCCTGTCAGTTGTGTCTAACTCTAGGGCACAGTGCTCATCTCCATTTCCTAGCCGAGGGAGCCAGCATTGTCTGAAGATGCTTCCGTGGTCATATGGCATGGCTATATGCCAAAGACTTATGAAACGCTGTTACCTTCCCACCAAAGTGGTATCCATTAATCTACTTACATTTGCATGCTTTCGAAATGCTAGATGGGTAGGAGCTGGGGAAAGTAATGGGAGCTCACCCAGTTGCGCAGAGCTTGGGTCTCGAACCTGGGCTGTCAGTTCTCCAGCTGACAAGCTCAGCGTCTTTAACCATAGAGCTATCGTGCCTCATTCTACAGAATAGGGAGAAGAAAAAGCCTACACACCAACCAATAATTACTTAAGTGGAATTTGTATGTGGCTGCACTACAGTAGGTTAAAACCTACTGTTAGAAAGAGAAGCTGTATATTTAGTAAATAAATACATTTACAGGTAACAAAAAAAAATTACAATTGAACACTTACGCTTTAATGGCATTTGGTTGATTAAAAAACAGAACGCAAATGCATTATTGCATTTCACACATAAAGGAGAGAGGCTTAGCTCAAAATTTCCCTAAGTAATACAAGTAAAAATAGTTATCACATTGTTTATGTGATTGGTTCATATCACTCAAATCTGGTGCATCTTATGTCTGAGCTTTCTCTTTCTCCCCCCCACTCCTCCTGGGAAAAAGTTTGGTGCAGCTTTTAAGTAGATAAAAGTTACTACCCCCTGCAGTAGAGTTTTTCAGAATTCATGATGACTGTAATGGAATATTTATTCACAAGATTTGTAGATGTAGTTTTAACACTGAGAATGGACAGTATCTGAAATCACTATTGTGGGTTTGTACTCTTGTCCCTGGAAATTCTTTCCTTGGGTGAGAAAGAATGGGGATGCTCTCCTACTTTCAGAGTCCAGACCTTAAATTTTATGTGAAAAATAATCAAAGTAACAGACAACAAAAACCAATTTGGCAGCCAGTAGCACGCAACAAAAATTATAGAAAGCAGATACTACTTTTCACAGTGGAATCTTTTTGCTTCTCTTGGAATTTCAGATTGCATTGTAACTTTATAAAGCATCTATATTCCTGAAGACCTGTTTAAACAGTTCTTAATATAATTAATTAAATGGGATGCAATTAAATTAATTAAATCAATGGGATGCAGTAGCTTAATAAAAATATTTTGATTTCAGAATTAATGAATGACGCTTTGTGTAAAACTTGGGCAGGCAACCATACTGATAAATCTTTGGTCTTATCTACATAATTCCAGTTCTACACATTGGATGCTCCTTGAACTTGTGGGGTTTTTTTTTGTTTTGTTTTTTGCAGATGTTTCATTACCAAACTCAGCACTGATAATATTACCTAGTTTGGTAATGAAACATATGCAAGAAAACCACCAAGCTGATAGACCATCAAGGACCTCACAACTCAACCGTGAGCTACAAATATCAATGAAATGTTATATATTGACTAATATTAAATGGAGGTAACTTTCTGGATTAATACTTGCTCTTTTATTAATATAAGAGTGCCTTCTGGTTGCAGAAGAGTCTGATTCAGCAGAGGCTCCTTGAAGGTGACTCAAATTTTTCAGCACCACCTTTGCGCTGCTCAGAGGGCCTTCAGCCTTGCAGAGAGATTTTCAGAGGATTACTAAGGGGCTCACGTACTGCAGAGTGTTTGTTCTGTAAGTCTTATTAGCTCCAAGAGTACTCTTTTCTGTTTTAATACAGAAGAGCCTTGATTAATCATCTAATAAATATATCCTAAAGCGATCAAAATCAAATCCTGCTACAAATGTTTCCAATGATGTTGTCAGAAACACTTCTCGTATTAAAAATAAATTGAACTGGCTCTTACGTAATGCTGATTTTATGTGGTCTTGCCTGTTTATGTAGGTATAATGATTTCTAGCAGGTAAAGTTTAACTGAAAGGAATAATTACAGATGTTCGCATGTCCAAAGATACTAAGCCAGAAATTTGCTCCAGATATATGAAAGTAGGTATTACTCAGTAATTGGTGTGCCTACCACATTTTGTGTGCTGTTGAGATGAAATAGCATAATTCCAAGTCTTTTAGGTACTGGTGGTTTTATGATAAGATATTAGCTTGCAAGCTTCCCAGCTAAATGTATAATCATGGAATGAAAGGGGGCTTATATGCTTCATCCTTCATATCCATTAATTCTTGGGTTTGTGGCTGATTACTGCTGCTTTCTGTGATTTGATGGTGGTTCTGCGTTGTTTCTTGATGGAACACCCATGTTTGGCCCTTTTTATATTGTGCTTACCAATCATTTTGTTGCTGATTTTGCTTCCAAAGTAGTAAGAGGCTCTTCCACCTTAGTGGGATCTTGCGATTAAACCCCCCCCATGGTACACATTAAATTTTTTTAAAAATGGATAAAAATGAAATAGTATGTAATAACTGTTTGATTAAATAAAAAATGAAGAGGAGCTTAGTAGCAATAGCACTTAGACTTATGTACCGCTTTGCAGTGCTTTACAGCCCTCTCTAAGCAGTTTATAGAGTCAGCATATTGCCCCCAACAATCTGGGTCCTCATTTTACCCACCTCGGAAGGATGGAAGGCTGAGTCAACCTTGAGCCTGGTGAGATTTGAACTGCCAAATTGCAGGCAGCCGGCAGTCAGCAGAAGTAGCCTGCAGTACTGCACTCTAACCACTGCGCCACCTCAGCTCATAAATAGCTGTTTCTCCTTTGCAGTCTTAGCACCTCCCCTAAAATACTGATGCACAAGTTTATATATGAAGGCTTATTAAACCTTACATGGGAAACTATAATTGTGGAAGGTATGTACTCATTTGGACTGAATTTATATGGAAATTATTGATTTCTTTAGTTGTATAAAAAATGGACAGCCCTTCCCCCATTCCATAGAAAGTTTTATTATGGAAGTAGAAGATTTCTGTGATTACAGCTCTCTACAGGAGTACACTTTCAGATGTCTCGGGATCACAACAAAAATATTGGTGACATATGCTGAATTGCTTTTTTATTTTTGTTTGTACCGTAACAGATTGAATTACTTTTCTCGGCATAAAAATCTTCCCAATGTTTTATTAGCTCAGACTCTGCTATAAAAATTAAAGCTTGTAATTCTGTTATAGAGCATTCCATGACAAAATAATCTACTTGAAATTTTTCACCAGCCAGAGAAAATATCTTCCAGTTATCTCTACAGCATTTTGAATAGTTATACTTTTGGCCAGCAATCCTGATGAATCAGAAGTGGATTATATAGGTTTAATGTTGCTTGTGTTCTGTTATGGCACTGTTTTTAAACCTGTATTCCTAGGAATCTTGGAATGTTTTGGAGGCTTTTGGGGCAAAGTTGGCTTTCAGAGTCAGTAAAGCAATTAAACACTATGTCTGTTTTGTGGTCCCAAGCAGACACAAGAAGTTTGGATGTATAGATTTCCTGCAGGGTAAATTAAGAAGTCACATATATCAAGAAATATTTTGTCTAACAATATAGTGGAATCATGCTGTCTGTGTATGCTAGTCTCCAGGTTTCATTCTAGAGCTCTTCTTCTCGCCTTTTTGAATCAACTGCTGTGTAACTACTCAGTTTTGAGGGTTTCTGCCTTCTGTCCCTTGTTTACAATATGGCTGTCTCAAGCATGAGAATCAGAGATTCCTGCCTCACTGGCTTCAATTCTTACACCATCTCTCCTTGCCTTCTGTCCCTTCAGAATCCCATCAGAGATTCCTGCCTCACTGGCTTCAATTCTTACACCATCTCTCCTTTTCTCTTTATCCTTTTCTTGACTGAGCAATCATACAGTAGCAAGTTGCAACTAGTTTAATAATGGGATTGTAATTCAGACAACGAACAGGACAGTAGAACGCTCAGTTTAAATACTCAGGCACAAACTCCAGGGAAGGTGAGATCTTGTCTGGTAGCCAGGGTACTGTACCAGCCATGCCAATGCAGCTTGAAGCAGAGAGTCCAGGGGGGGAAAAAACCCAGAGGTTTACAGTCCAGAATTGTAGCTACAACAAAGAAGAGTTAGGGTTAAAAGATTGGCAGTTAATGGGAAGCAGGTCCAGATAAAAGGGGTGAGGCAAGGCAGAGAAACAAGAATGTTCTGTATCAGCCTAAGATTCAAACACAAAGGAATTCCACAAGCCAATTTGAGTCATAAATCCTGACAAGAGAGTAAAGATACATGAATGTAGGTCTGATTTTGGGGACTTGTTTACAGTGGACACCGAGGTCCTGGTAACTACAGTACTGCTAAGTAGCTCCAGCTATGGGCACTGTTCAGTTAGATCATTGTCATCCTTGCCAAGCAGATTGCCTTTGCTTTGTCATTCAAGGTTGCCAGCATGCCCTTTTTCTGGGTGACCCGCCAGAATCTGGCTCCATATTATTTGAGTCTGCCATCATCTGCTCCTGCTCATTACCTCTATTATTGGCTTCAAAGATAATTGATTGCCTCCTGATGTTTGATCCTGACAACTTGTCAGATCAGGCCCTTCAGCCTCTGCTTCAGAAGAACAGGAGCAGACCATATCAATCTTTACCACTTCCCTCAGTGGAACATCTGCCTCCTTACTCCTTCACATCATGGAAGACTGGGACAATGGGACATGTTGTGCTCTTCCTTCCATTTTCATTGTTTCATCAATTGGAGCTATCCCTTCAGCCTTCTCAATCCTTCTGAGGATCTGGAGGGTGTGTGTGTGTGTGAATTTTCATTAGAGCCGAGGTGGCGCAGTGGTTAGAGTGCAGCACTGCAGGCTACTTCAGCTGACTGCTAGCTGCAGTTCGGCGGTTCATATCTCACCGGCTCAAGGTTGACTCAGCCTTCCATCCTTCTGAGGTGGGTAAAATGAGGACCCAGATTGTTGGGGGCAATATGCTAACTCTGTAAACCGCTTAGAGAGGGCTGTAAAGCACTATGAAGCGGTATATAAGTCTAACTGCTATTGCTATTGCTATTTATTTCTTCGGTTGGAATTGTAAAGAATTTCATCTTATGCCATTTTCAACTCTTTCCTCTTGACTGTAGAGCTCAATAGGGAGTGAGTGTCCATTCATTTTTTGAGGTTGGAAATTATTTCCCTTGTATGGTCTCTTCTATCTTGTCTAGAATTCTTCCTCTCTATTCCTGCTGGGGTTGATACTGTAATGTGACCTTTTCACTCTATAAACCAGTCCTCTTCTTCAAAAATCAGCATTGCTGGAAGTTATTGAGCTGGGAGACCAGTCAGAAAATGTATGGAAGTGTTTCAAATGGGATTGCTGAAGGATTTCCCAGGATTTTTTCATTTCTGGACAGCTCTTGCCAAAGAATCAGATGCTCCAGATGGCTCTTCCTGTGTTGGTAATCCAAAATGAACCAGTTGATCCTTGAGAAAGTGTAAATTGTACCATACAGTGGAAGACAATATAGCTGTCAAAAATTTTTCCCGGCCTACTGATTACTGGTAATGATCTTCCCCAGCTCTTTAACCCATGTTGGTATAGTGTAAGAATCTAAGGTAATCCCATCAGAATGGCTTGCTTTTACCATGTATTAACTTTGCAGTGGAGAACATATTTGAGAATATTCTTCAATATTTAAAAGTTCCTCTGGAGGCAAGCTAATTGGAAAGGTTCCATGAAGGTAGAATTCATTAAAAAATGTTACATTTTCTTGTAATTTTAAAGTTGATTGAATACAGTAATTTCATAACACAATAATTTGTTTAAGCATTTCTTTTATATTATTGGTTACTGAATGAAGTGGCATTGCCCATTTCACAGTTTTACAATTTAATATTTATATTACCGTATATTCCTTCCCTTCAGAAGCAGACCTGGATTCTTTTTTTAAAAACACCCTGTGGGTGGTTTTTTGTTTTTTTTTACTTGAAATGCTTTTCTAAATTAATTTTTAGAGTTTGGGATTTTAAATCAAAGAACAAATATGTTGGCTTTAGAGTGTGCCTTTTAAATATTAATTCAATTTGAAAACATTTGTATCCAGCCTTGTCTTGAAGAACTTTTAGGCAGCTTGTAGGAGAATCATAATAAAATCATTTGTCATAGGAATGTCATGACATAAATATACAAAGAGAAAATCTCTATCCCTATAGGAGAAGGAGTGGCAGAACCTGAGGTGTAGTCAAAAGAGGGATCAGCTTAGAATCTCTATGTAGCCACCAGCGAACTAAGTCCAACCTCCCTTAAATTAAATGGACGCTTATCTAACTCCAAGCTGATGCTAATGATTAGTTGAGAAGATTCCTGTGCATAGGCATGATTAGCAATAAATCAGTTTTAACTGGACCTTCATGTGCGGACTTGATCTTTCGAGCCTGACAATTCCCCCCCCCCCTGAAAACAGCAATCATAAGATTCAGAAAGTAATATACTTTCCTTTAAAATATGGTACTTTTCAGGATAATGAGTAAAATTTGCCTTCTTTGAATGGGAGCTCTAGAAGAAATGACCTATTTGTCCTGCTCTCCCAGGCCAACCTGAACCTACTAGGGAGACATATGAAAAGAATTAACATCAAACACTAGGCTGGTTGACACAGAAGGCTGCAGTTCCTCAAATATCTTGATCTCAGAGGCATCTGCAGAAAGGAAAGAAACAGGAAGTTGGAGGTCATCATAGGACCATCTAGGCCCCTCCCTTTTGGTATATGTATCAATATCAACACATATACAAATGTCATCTTGCCTGTTGTTCTTTTTTACCTTTCCCTGCAGAGTGTTTAAGGCTTTACGTATTTTCAGCAGGACTTTCTTTGTGCCCAATAGCAAATTGGAAACTTATAATTGTTTCAAGAATAAAATGCTTTTAAAAACCAGTCTATCCAGTGCATCCTGTACATCCTGTACTGTGTCCTGTATTCAATGTTCTGGAGGTCATCCATAAATTAATCAAAGCTGTCTTGATCCTTTAATGCTGGTTTGAAATGGAAAAAAAAATCAGAACAACTTAGAGTTAAAGAGCTTCAAAAAGTTTAGAGATTAGGCAGAAATTCTATAGTGTGACGGCAACTGTTTGCCTTAATATTTTGACTAGAGTTCCCAATGTCTTTGGGGCAATGGAATTATTTGAAATTTTAAAAGAATTTTATGGAAATGCAAAACACCAACATTTCTGTATAATAAGCAAACACCCGCCATGTATTTTTTAAGCTGTGTCAGAGGAACTGATGGAAATGCAAGTTATGTTTGAGGCTAATGCTTTGCGGCATGTTAAGAGTCCCATTCTGTGTATGGGATGGGCGGGTGTATTAAAGGACGATAAAGTCTTTTACAACTTTTTGCATCTGTGTTGCACCTTCTTTGAACAAAGCATTTAGGCCCTTCCATATGCCACCTTGAATGAAATGTAGCTGGCTATTAGTAGTAGAATTGCTTCCATCACACACACTCCCCCCACCCCTTTTGCTATAGAGTTGAGGGGATTTCTTAAAGCAAGCTACAGGAGGAGATGGAGAATGTAGTGGAGGAGAACTTCCATCACAGTATAACCGTTGGACAAGGAGTGTTGAATATACTAGCATAAAGTTTTTCATACCATGCTCTTTTGGTGCAAGAACCTTGATAATTAAAAAAAAAAGCAAACAATGTCTTTGCCAGCAAATATTGTGTCTTTATGAGAGAGATCATGCAATAGAATGTAATATCTGTTCTTCTTTTATGTCAGTGATAACATACTTGTTTACCAGTTGAATACACTGCTGGAAGGTGGAAATCAGAAGACTTCCAGCACATTTCCCGTTTTATCTAAACAGAGTGCGGCAAAAACTGAAATGAAATTGTGAAAGCAGGGAAGACAGGCTAATTCTTCAATGGGTTTTGGGGAGATATCCATAGAATCCAGTCGAAGCCTGGAGTGTATGGCAATCCTAAGTCAAGTTACATTACTCTGTTATCCAGAAAAGCATGATTAATGTTTGTTACACTAATGAAAGCGAGTGCTCGAAGGCTGAGAGATAATAACTAAATTTACTTTTTGTTTCCCTGGTTGTGCCTAAATAGCTGGTTAGTCTGCTCATTTCTTTCATTCTTCCAGTACGTTCTAATTTGTCCCCTGTAAATGCAAATTTTCATTTTTATTATATGCTTAAACAGATTGGCTTAGGGAGTAATTAATTTAATAATTAGTGCAGACCCACCTTTATTATTTTTATGAACAACTCAAATACGTATCTAATACTGCTTCCTCCTCCTGTTTTCCTCACAGCAACCCTGTGAGGTGAGTTGGGTTGACAGTGACTACCTGTAGCTCAAAGTCACCCAGCCGGCTTTCATGGCTAAAGTGGGATTAGAACTCATGGTTTTCTGGTTTCTGATCTGGTGCCTTAACCACTAAATCATATAACATATATGACAAATAAATACTGTGCAGTTTATATGACAGTATATATGCAGTGGCATGTGAAAAAGACCTTGAGAATCAGGGCAAGAAAATGCTGTCTAGGTCAGATAGAAGAGGACATAGCTCACAGCTGCATAATGGGCAGCGGAAGAGAACGGACCCTCCATAGCTTCTCAGGCTGTTATGGAGATCCTGGGAGACTTGTACTTTCAAACTTGTAAGATTCTGTTAATATACTGTAGCTTTACAATAAAGGAGAGTTAGCCCATCTGGTCCTGTCTGTTTTACGTGGGAAATATATGACAATATGTGTCTTATTTGGACAATATATTCTAAATAAGACTAAATTCTTATTCTTAATATTGTGTTATCTTAAAATATTGTAGTACTTTATTAAGGTCCATGCCAGTGTTTACATTAATGCTTTTGGCTTAAATATCAAGGGTGTGTGTGTTGCATGACATAATAAGTATTTTAATTTCTAGTATTTTATTTCCCCCCCCCCAAAAGCATTTTTTGTAAGATAAATATTTTACTCTTGAAAGAAATATTACTTTCTTAGACATTGCAATAGAAATGCCCTTGCATTTTAAATAAAAGATAAATATATTATACAGATGGTGACAAAAGTATCAGAAACTCACTGTCAGGGTTCCGAATAGCATCTGGAATTAAATCAGAGTCTGAGGCAAACGTTTCCTCAAAGTTCCAATTTATTAACAGAGCCATGTCAGCACGTCAGATCCATGTTCTTTGGATCTTTGGCCTGCCACTCACTTTTTTTCTATTCATTCTTTTATTTATTAATTTTACCGTATTGCTTGAGTCTGCATAAACGCTCTAACTCCTAACTCCTTTCAAAGAAAGGGGTAAAAATGTTAATTAGATTTATCACACTTTGCATGTAATGTGCTGCTATCTAGCCCACAATTAAATTACAGATCTATTTTTATTTCTGTTCTGCATTGTATGCATTCTAGATGTTAAAGTGTACTTTGAAACAGTCTCTGTTATTCCCCCCCCCCTTAGAATGTTTGTGCACTAAAACAAGGTGGGGTGAGGAATGTTAATAGACCATTGATGTCAATTTTCCAGAAGTACCCTAATATAAATTCTGTAGTTTTCAGTTAATTAATTTGCATCAAAGAGACTAAAGAGGCAATTCTTGAATTATTTTTTAAATGCCCTTGATAGTATGCCTAAAATTGCCTAGAAGGAGCAAATAATTTTTCTGTAGAAACCATATCATATAAAACAAAATTGTTGCAATATACCAAAGTCCTGCCTTTGCAGGTCTTTGCAGGGAACTATAGGTATGAGAGTAAGCAGTCCTGCTAGTGACTTTGACCTAAGCTCCGTAAAACTTTGCATATCAAAGTGAGTATATTTGGGATTCAAAAAACAATAGCAACTGGTACACTGGTTTCAGTACAAGATTGATACGGTACTTCCAAATGGTACCACTCACTACCAATAGCACTTAGGCTTATATACGCTTCACAGTGCTTTACTGCCCTCTCTAAGCGGGTTACAGAGTCAGCCTACTGCCGCTAACAATCTGGGTCCTCATTTTACCGACCTCGGAAGGATGGAAGGCTGAGTCAACCTTGAGCCGGTGAGAGTCGAACTGCTGGCAGTCAGCAGAATTAGCCTGCAATACTGCATTCTAACCACTGCACCACCACGGCTCACCACGCCATCTAGGCTGCCATATTGTGGACTAGTTGCAGTTTCCAGTATGTCATTCATGACTGTCTCACAAGGAGCACCTTGCAAAAATTGAACCTTGAGATTATCAGTTCATCAATCACTAGTACCAGGTTCTTTGGGGATAGACACAGCTGGTTTAGATGCTGAAGGTGATTTAAAAAAACCAACCTTTTTAAGACCTGCAACAGGTCTTATGAAGCTGTTTAGTATTAACGCTAGTCCTAGGACAGTGATGGCAAACCTTTTTTTGCTCGGGTGCCAAAAGGGTGTGTGTGCGCGCATACACCCATAATGCAATGCCCTCCCTGTGCGCATGCGCACACAACCCCCACACATTGCCCCCCCTGCGCATGCGCGCAGGCCTCACTAAAGCCTCCAGGCTTCCGGTAGGCCATTTGGGTCGTTTTTCGCCCTCCCCAGGCTTCAGGAAAGCCTCCGGAGCCTGTGGATGGTGAAAAACGGGCCCAACGGGCCTATCGGAAGTTCAGAAATGAAGGGGCTTTCCTGAAGCCTGGGGAGGCTGAAAAACGGCCCCAACGGCCCAACCGGAAGTTCGGAAACGAACTTCTGGTTGGGCCGTTGGGGCCGTTTTTCACCATCCACAGGCTCCGGAGGCTTTCCTCTGGAGAAAACGACCTCCCCCCGCCCTCCGGAAGGCCGAAAATCAGCTGACCAGCGCGCACATGCACGCTGGAACTGACATAGGGCAACGCCTCGTGTGCCCTCAGATATGGCTCCGTGTGCCACCTATGGCACGCGTGCCACAGGTTCGCCATCACGGTCCTAGGAGGACCCTCAGACTGCAAATCAGTTACTTAATGGAGAGTCTGGGCCCATTCTTCGGGCTATAATTCTGACTTCACAACAGAATTTGAGTTGCAAGAAAGGAAAAGTGTAGCTGAATGTCAATAGCATTTGGGCAACTAGCTCCAAAACAATATGATCCTTCTCAGCAGCTTCATGTTAGTATTAAACAATACAAACTCGTGGGATCCATATGGATCTTTTTGATTGTGGCAGATGCAAATCCAATAAAGAAATCAGTAAAACCCCAAGGGATCAAGCAGGTATCTCCCAGTCAAGAAATCTAGGAATGTTAACACAATTGCCCACTCCCTGTCTGTCTTCCAATAGAGATCATCCATCTAACTGTACTCATGGCCATCTCTGTACCAAGTTTGGATCTAAACCCTGACTGCAAATGATGTATGTAGGTGCCGTTTGAAAGGAAGCCCATCGTTTATTCTGTGATGGCCATAGTTGTTCAAACCCCTGAACACACACCCGCAATCTTCATTGCTTGTGTCAAGACTGTGACCTAGAAAACAAGTTGAATATATAAGTAGTCCTTAACTTAAGACCACAATTGAGCCAAATTTCCATTGCTAAGCAAGACAGTTGTTAAGTGAATCATGTGGTAGTTAAGCAAATCGGCTTCCCCATTGACTTTGCTTGTCAGAGGCTCCCTAAGAAGTTTGCAAATGATTATCCCAGGATCCCGGGACACTGCAACCATCATAAATACATGCTGGTTGCCAACCAGACAAAGTTTGATTGTGTGACTGTGGGGAAGCCGCAGTGGTCATAAGTATGAAAACTGGTCATAGGTCACTTTTTTTCAGTGCCATTGTAACTGAACGGTCATTAAATGAATGGTTGTAAGGCGAGGACTACCTGTATATATTTTCAAGTTATATGTTTGCAAGCGTGTTGTACATATCATAAGTAAACGTAATTCTGAGAAGACCTACAAACTTTCTTCAGTGATTCATTGCGTCATTATTAAAGAAAGAGAAAATATGTTTCCAATTAAACATTGCTTTAGAGGCATACAAAATAGGAAATACTAAGAGATGAAAATATGTCCTGATAAATCTTAATTAACCACAGGGCATAGCAGGAGGCCAAACAGATTGCAGGGTACATAAATATTAAATGATATTTATTATTTCTGTAGCATGGTAGATTGCACTGCACAGTTAACACTAGAAATCTAAATATCTACAAAAAGGTAAACTATTTCTGATGGTTTTATGACTTTCCTTTGTTTTTGCTCAATTTTAAATTTAGTTAATCATCTCAAGCTTGGATATAAATTATATAAACAATATTACTTACTATTCTGTCAGTATCATCATTCTAATATACACTTAGGGCAGAGACTGAAAACTCAAATAATGCCAAGCCCTGTGGGCTGGCAGAGTTTTGAATACGAACCACTTGGATTTCTGGAAAGACTTTTATTTCTAATAGGGAGATGTAACAGAATCTTGAGGGCCTGCCAAAGCAATTCTGCTCAACTTATACCTGGAGTAATTAGGGTGGAATTGTTCTGAATCTCTTTCTCATGTTCGCTCATTCCTCCCTTGTGCTGAGGCATTCTTTTGCAGTGGTCCTATTTCCTGATTCACTTTCCCAGGGTCTGACATTTCCATCATAAATAGTCACAAGTATTGTATGAGTTCATTAGCTCAAGAATTGCAATACTGAATGTTTTAATGCATTGATGCAAAAGTCTCTAATGAATCAGAAATGAAGAATATAATGCTAGTTTGTTGTTGTTAGTCGCAAAGTCGTGTCCGACCCATCGCGACCCCATGGACAACATTCCTCCAGGCCTTCCTGTCCTCTACCATCCCCCGGAGTCCATTTAATCTCACACTGACTGCTTCAGTGACTCCATCCAGCCACCTCATTCTCTGTTGTCCCCTTCTTCTTTTGCCCTCAATCTTTCCCAGCATTAGGCTCTTCTCCAGTGAGTCCTTCCTTCTCATTAGATGGCCAAAGTATTTGAGTTTCATCTTCAGGATCTGGTCTTCTAAAGAGCAGTCAGGGTTGATCTCCTCTAGGACTGACCCAGGGGTGGGTTCCTCCTGGTTCGGACTGGATCGCCCGAACCGTTAGCGACCCGCTGGTGACATCACGGATCCGGTTTGGTCGGTGCCGGTCCGTGGGCGCCGCCATCTTTTTTTGAGATTTTTTTTGTGAATTTTTTACTGTTTGGAAGGTTTTTCCTGTTCTGCTGCTTGAAAATGGGCCCTCCTGCCCGCCCCTGGGATTATACTGACCTTTATTCCTTCGCCCGAAGCACAGCTGATCAGTTCCTCAGTTGTGTTTCAGGCTGATTGCAGCTACGGTACTGAGCATGTGCGGAAGCAAATTTGCGTGAGGGAACGCGCAGAAAATGTTGCGATGCGAACCGGTGGGGAAGGTAAGTGGAACCCACCCCTGGACTGACCGGTTTGATCGCCTTGCAGTCCAAGGGACATAATGCTATTTGGTTAAACATAAATATTTAAATAAACTATTGCAAAAGGGTTATTTTTCATTACTTATTGATTTAATTTGATTTTTAAGGCTGCATATCATTTAAGTGACTCTTAAATGTCATGGTTTCACTTAGTTGTTATTATTTCTTCATGTATTAGTTCTCCAGTATTTAGTGTGAGACAAAGAGACTCTTAGTGTTGCTTGCAAATGTTCCTCAGCAGGCCTTGACCTCAATACAGATTTGTTAACATTCATACAAAAGAAAAACTATGTATGTATGTATGTATGTATGTATGTATGTATCCGAGCTGAGGTGGCACAGTGGTTAGAGTGCAGCACTGCAGGCTACTTCAGCTGACTGCTAGCAGCAGTTCGGCGGTTCAAATCTCACCGGCTCAAGGTTGACTCAGCCTTCCATCCTTCTGAGGTGGGTAAAATGAGGACCCAGATTGTTGGGGGCAATATGCTGACTCTGTGAACCGCTTAGAGAGGGCTGTAAAGCACTATGAAGCGGTATATAAGTCTAAGTCAGTGGTTCTCAACCTTCCTAATGCCGCGACCTCCCCCGCGACCTCCACCCCGCTGCCGCGACCCCTGCCCCACCCCCTTTCCGCGCACGATGAGGTGACAAAGGGGGCATGGCACCAGGGGTGAAATGCTCCCAGTTCGGGCATGCCTGCAGGACGCCGGACAGCTGGTAGCGACGGAAGCAGGAGACTTTGCCCACCCGCCCGGACGCCGCCATTTGGGTTCTTTTACCCTCTGCGCATGCACAGAACGCTTTGCGCATGTGCAGAGGGTAAAAGAACCGAAATGGCGGTCTCCAGGTGGATGGGCGAAGTCTCCCGCTTCCGTCGCTACCGGCTGTCCGGCGACCGCAGGCACGGCCGAACCGGGAGCATTTCACCCCTGCTGATGGTGGCACCAAGATGGCGGGCTAGCGTGTGCAGCGACCCCTGTGAAAAGGTTGTTCGACCCCCAAAGGGGTCGTGACCCACAGGTTGAGAACCGCTGGTCTAAGTGCTATTGCTATTGCTATCCACAAAGAAATGTGTGAAAATATCAAACTCCAGCATTTATATTCTTCAGAATACTGAAGCTCAACTAACTCCTTTTGTGTTTCCTCAGCAGCATTGTGAATTTCCACAGCAAAGAGGTATAAGAAAGTTGAATTTGTGGTTTAAGTGCTATAAAAGCATTAAACTGTGAACAAAATGTTTTACTAACTTAAGAATTATATCTGAAAACTCTTTTTTAAAGATTAGGATTTAGCTTTAATTAAGGAAGCACAAGTGTCAAGGTCTTGTCAACAAAAAACAAGACTCTCATAAAAACTTTAATTGGATTTATTGAAAGGCAAAATTCAATAACTTATAGAAATCTTGGTAATTAGATATTTCCATTTTATTTGCTTTTATTTGCATATTTGCTATGGCAGGGCCTTTCTAATTTCTTGTTTGCAAGTGTTTCATGGATGGGGAAGTGACTTACCTTTTTCCTGATAATGGAGCAATATGCAGGCCTTCAAAGAAGTAATGATTTGCAAATTGTTATCTGTTTACTTTGGCTCTGAGAAAGGCATAACAGAGTTGGAAGATGGATCAAATTGCTGGCTATTTCTCTTCCCCCCCCCAATTTATTAACCCTTAATACATCTATGCAATTCACCTCTAAAATTTTAAGTTCAGTGCATTCAGATGATAAGATACATCTACTAGAAAAGCAAGATTGCCCATAGAAGTAGTTATGGATGGTTGCATAATCAACCAGATGTTTAGACTGGATTTGGCATTTTTGTCTACCTATTAAGTCCATTGTTGTTTAATTAAATATTAAAGGTATTGTCACTGGATGTAAGCTATTCAAAGTAAAGCTGCCTTTTGCAGTTGACTGATGGTGATTTTGTTAATGCTGATGGTTTTCATCAGAGGTGGGTTTCAGCAGGTTCTGACCAGTTCTGGAGAACTGGTAGTGGAAATTTTGAGTAGTTCGGAGAACCGGTAGCGGACATTTTGAGTAGTTCGGAGAACCGGTAAATACCACCTCTGACTGGCCCCACCCCCATCTATTCTCTGCCTCCCGAGTCCCAGCTGATTGGGAGGAAATGGGGATTTTGCAGTAACCTTCCCCTTGTTTGTTTGTTTATGTTTATTTATATTTCTATGCCGCCCAACTCCCAAGGGACTCTGGGCGGCTTACAACAATATAAAAAAACTTAATAAAATATATTTAAGGTTTAAGCATGCTATGGAGGAAGAAAGTGAGAGCTAGACTGATTTCTGTATTCTACATCATATTCTCTGCATGTATGTTCCTTTGTTCTTGTTTGCAATAAAGCATCTTATCTAATAATAGTATTAAGTATTGAAGTTTCTTCTGTTATTCAGTCTTGAATGTGAGTTGGAATTTCTGGAAGAAGACAGATTTATAGTAGTGCCTGTTCTGAAATCTAATGTAAAAATGGTCATTTTGCTATTAAAGTTTGGCAGTTTGATCCTGTAGGAATGCAGAAATATGTGAGAAATAAGGTTCAAAGGTATTCCGACTCAAGGGAGCAGTACTCATCTCTGATTCTCAGCCAAGGGAGCCTGCGTTGTCTGAGAAATGACTGAGAAATACATTAATACAGGTAGTCCTCAACTTACAACAGTTCCTTTAGTGATCATTCAAAGATACAAAAGCACTGAAAAAAGTGACTTAAGACCATTTTTCAAACTGATGACCATTGAGCATCCCCATGGTCATGTGATTTACTTTTGGATGCTTGACAACTGGTTCATATTTATGACGGTTGCGGGGTCCCAGGGTCATGTGATCCAGCGGTGGGTTGCTCCCGGTTTGGCCCGGTTCTTAGAAATGGTAGCGGCAGCAGCGCACGCGCACGAACCGGTAGCAACGGGTTTTAGAACCCACTACTGATGTGATCCCATTTTGCAACCTTTTTACAAGCAAAGTCAATGGAGAAGCTAGGTTCACTTAACAACCGTGTTACTAATTTAATAACTGCAGTGTTTTACTTAGCAAATGTGGCAAGAAAAATCATAAAATGGGGCAAAACTCACTTAACAAATTTCTCATTTAGCAACATAAATTTTGGGCTCAATTGTGGTTGTAAGTTGAGGACTACCTGTATATTTAATGGCCACCCCTTCACTGGATGGTGAAGGGGTGGCCATTCAAGTGGTGACTCTAATTCATTGGGGATGCTTTAATTTGGATTCTTCATTTAACAGCGGTTGGTTAAAAAGTCTCTTCCAAACCTGTAGTTCAGTGAGTTGGTAGGGCTTCTTGAAGTTAGACTAATTACACTTTCTCCAAAAATAACATGAGGAGTGAAATTATACTTTATTAAATTGTGGATTAGTGACTGCAACAGAAATTGCTTACTACTCTTATATTTATAGTGTTGTGGACTTGAACTTGTACCAGAAAGTCACAAGCTCATGGACAATAACTTGTACCAGAAAGTCACAAGCTCATGGACAATAACTTTTAATTAACTTGATAGGATTGATTTTGTCTTGGGGGTGTGTGCATGTGTGTGTGTGTGGGTGTGTGGGTGTGTGTTGGGGTTGATTGGATGGAAGGGGTGAGTTTGGAGTGGTTGAATTGGGGTGGAATGAGGGAGCCAGCGGCAAGGAATAGACCCCCCTCTGCTGAGTGTGCAAACAGAAGCAGATGGGGGCTCGGATGTGACCCTCGGCTTGGTATGGGTGTGGTGCCTTGCCTGCTGGGGAGGAGGGGGGCCGTTGAGGTAGGGGAGGGGATCTCTGGGGTGTTGGAGAGTCGGAGTATTACGGTTATGACTGGGAGAGGTAGATATGGCGGGAGCCGAGTGGTAGGCCGCTCTCGGGGAACTAGGACCCGCTGTCTCAAAGCGATTCCTTGTTCCGGCTCCTCTGGTTCTGGTTCACCGGGCTCGTCTCGTATTCCTGGTGACTTGGGATGTCAGGGCCCTGGCCTCAGGCTGCTGCTGCTCAATGCCAGGTCTGTTGTTAACAAGGCCCCTCCCGTTCGGGATTTAATCCTGGAGGAGAGGGCTGACCTGGCATGCATAACTGAGACCTGGCTGGGACAGGAGGGGGGTGTTCCCCTCTCAGAGATGTGCCCTGAAGGGTTTCAGTTATTGCATCAGCCGTGACTCCAGGGAAGGGGTGGAGGAGTGGCAGTTATTGTCCATAAGAGTCTCTGTCCTCGCAGGATCCCTGCCACGGAGATTGTTGGGTGTGAGTCTCTCCTCTTGAAGTTGGACTCAGGGGTTCAGTTGGGCTTGTTGTTGACGTATCTGCCTCCCAGCTGCGTTACGACGGCCCTGCCCGTGCTGCTAGAGGCAGTAGCCGGGTTGGCGGTGGAGCTCCCCAGGCTTATGGTGCTGGGGGCCTTCAACTTGCCATCACTTGGTGAATCCTCGGATTCAGCTCAGGAGTTCATGGCTTCCATGACAACCATGGACCTGACCCACGTAGTTCAGGGTCCGCCTCAT
>QLTV01002260.1:540344-562474 GCA_003457575.1 Thermophis baileyi
TTTGGTCCTGCAACACAACAAGACAGACACAGACTTAAGAGGATAATTAGAACTGCAGAAAAAACAATTGCTACCAACCTGCCTTCCAATGAGGACCTGTATACTGCACGAGTCAAAAAGAGGGCCGTGAAAATATTTACAGAACCCTCATATCCTGGACACAAACTGTTTCAACTCCTACCCTCAAAACGACTCTATAGAGCACTTCACACCAAAACAACTAGACACAAGAACAGTTTTCCCCGAACGCCATCACTCTGCTAAACAAATAATTCCCTCAACACTGTCAAACTATTTACTAAGTCTGCACTACTATTAATCTTCTCATCGTTCCCATCACCCATCTCCTCCCACTAATGACTGTATGACTGTAACTTGTTGCTTGTATCCTTACAATTTACATTGACTGGTTCCTAATATGATTTGATTGCTTATTTGTACCCGGACTATCATTAAGTGTTGTACCTTATGATTCTTGACGAACGTATCTTTTCTTTTATGTACACTGAGAGCATATGCACCAAGACAAATTCCTTGTGTGTCTAATCACACTTGGCCAATAAAAAAATTCTATTCTATTCTATGACATTGACAGAGGAAGTTGGTCTGGGAGGAAATATGACTTATGACTGCAGGACTGTAACTTGTTGCTTGTATCCTTACGATTTATATTGATACTGATTGTTTCCTGATTGCTTATTTGTACCCTATGACTATCATTAGGTGTTGTACCTTATGATTCTTGACGAAAGTATCTTGTCTTTTTATGTACACTGAGAGCATATGCACCAAAGACAAATTCCTTGTGTGTCCAATCACACTTGGCCAATAAAGAATTCTATTCTATTCTATTCTATTCTATTCTATTCTATTCTATTCTATAAATGAACAATTCAGTCACTGTAAGGTAATTCTTTAAGGAGTGATGATGAGGAAACCAAAGGGCAGGGGTATCCAGTGGAAGCCTTGGAAGTTATTGGATTGGGGTAATAGATCTGATACAGAGTGAATTTTTAAATGTGGCTTGCCCTGAATAGTTTTTTGAGGTTTGATCTGCCTTAGATTAAAGCAATGAGGTAATATGCTTCAGAAAAGTGTGGAAAGATTTTAAGAGTATGAAAGTTACTCAACAGCTTTTAAATAAAATAACATTTAAATTGTTATTTAAAATAAGAGACATTTTATAAATTAGCTGCTGACCAATATGAATGTAAAATAGCTTTCAAATACCAATTGTACAGGTTTTATTTATCCCAGTGATTATCTGCCTGGTGTGGCTTCTTAGTAGAAAGACACAAACTACAGATCAAATAAACTGGATCTTTGATTTGACTTTCTCGCTACTTATTTTTATTGGTGGTACCTTTAAGTATTTAAATTGAAAAGATGAAAAGAGTTTAGAAAAATACGTTCTTAGGAAAATGCATTTAAAATGTAAAATTCCTGATGTAAATTTTATGTATCAATTTTGATGCCAGATATCTGGCTACACCTAAGTTTGGGCACTTCCATGTGATGTCTTTGTGTCACTCCCAGAACCTCTTTGCCTTCCAGTGTTTCCTTGTTGGTGTCCTCTTGGTAGCTGAATTGTCTTACTTTTGTCTATGGAGATTCTCAGTCATCCAGGTCATGGTTGTCCCAAAGGTGCTTTTTCAAGAGGCAACTGGACTTTCTGGTTTTTCTTTGAAAATGTTTTGCTTCTCATCCAAGAAGCTTCTTCTTCTGTCTTACTTTTGGTTCACCTGCAATTTCAACGGTCCTGCTCTGAAGCTCATCTTCAGCTGGAGATCTCAAGAATAAGAAAATATGCAATTTTTTCATTAAGGGAAACTCTTTGGTCTTATCCTTCCTCACTTTAATGTGTGAGTGAAACTCTGAGTTAGAGTAATCCAAGAAGGCTTGTAAAGAAAATGCTGGCCTCATAGCTTCATATCTTATTTTTGGCAACCAAGGCAAAATGAGGTTGCAGATTGACAAGATCTGTACAGATCTTCACATCTGTAAAGAAAGAAGCTGCTTGGATTATTTTTCTCGCTTTGAGTGAATCTTGGTTGCTATAGGAGCTGTCACAGCTTGGGTTCCTGATTATGTTTATAGATTGAAATTCTGAATAAATAAAAAATTCTGATGAAAATAATTTTAATTATTTAAAGAAAACACATCTACTGGTTATAAATTTATGGCTAACCATTCTTTTTCCTTTTTTACAGAAAAACTATGGAAAGGCAGATGAAGACTGTAGGCATGGTATGAACATTAAATTGTTTCTTCAAATTTCTAAACATTAAGAAATGATTCTGCATTTAATCTGCAAGTGAAATAGAATTGTCCAATCATGGTTCTTGTCTGAAATGCTTGCTTGGATTACAGTTCTGCCCTGGGGTCAGATTTCTTTTATCTGACCATTGTTTTTTAGTAGCTCTTCCTCCTGTTCCTCAAACTTATTCTTTCTACCAATTACAATAATTGACATTTGCACAGATGGAGGTAATCTGTTAGAAATAATATTGTTAATAGAATGAAATAAAAATGGATGTTAAATGCAAGACTAAGCCTGACTATTAAAGACCATTCTTGCTTTAATGTACTATTTCCTATACATTTAAATATCATTAATCCCCCAAAAATATTACCGGTATTGTAAAATAATTAATAGGTGTTACTATGCAAGATTGTCCCTTCTGAGATTTATAAAATGTGCAATTTAAATTAATTTTTATTTGCTACTAGAAAGGAGACAAATATGAGATATAATCTATTATTTGTGTTCAAATCTCTGTGTTTTTAGACTGGGGAAATTAGTCTTCGTTTCTTATTTCATTTAATCCTAGATGTAATTGATATCTGTAGCACCTATAATTGCTTGTTCTTTACAAATTATGGATAGTTTTTCTAAACTAGAGATACACGGATGCACTTTGTCTAAACTGTATAGTTTTTTCTATGCTAAAGGGATACAATTTTTCTGAACTGAGGACTGCACTTTGTCTTCGAATAATAGTGTATCTGGAGCCACTCTCTTACCAAATGGTGGGTGAATAAGTGACATGGGCTCTGTTTTTGGAAATAAGAATTGGGAAAGGTCAGATTGAATGACAGATGACCAGATTAGCTGTTTTGAGAAGAGTGTTGATGGATGATGGAAGGAAGTCTGTGGAGCCATTGGAGGCACAAGGCTCAGGAGAGAACCAGGCCATGGTTTTAGGTTAGATGTCTGTAGGCAGAAGAAGGAGTGCATATACAGGTAGTCCTTGATTTATGACCACAATTGAGTCCAAATCTTCCATTCTTAAGCAAGATAGTTGTTGAGTGAGTTTTGTCCCATTTTACGATCTTTCTAGCCACAGTTGTTAAGTGAATCACTGTAGTTGTTAAATTAGTAACAAGGTTGTTAAGTGAGTCTGGCTTCCCCATTGACTTTGCTTGTCAAAAGGTCGCAAAAGGTGATCACATGACCCTGGGACAAGCAATGACCATAAATACATGCCAGTTGCCAAACATCTGAATTTTGATCACGTGACCATGGGGATGTTGCAACGGTTGTAAGTGTCAAAAACAATCATAAGTCATTTTTTCAGTGCCATTGTATCTTTGAACAGTCACTAAACAAATGATTGTAAGTTGAGGACTACCTGTACACAACTGTGGTTAATACATGTATTTCAGCACATTCTTTACATTCATTTAAAGGTTATTAATATTAATTCTCTCCATCTTATGCCATTACATGTAAAAGCATCTTAATTAGACTAGGAAAAAATCTTCTATTAGATTCAGTACAAGTTCTCTCTCCAAAACTTAATTGTAGTAGTAAAAAGAGGTCTAAGCCAGTCCACTTCAAAGACGATTCTGATAATATTCCCCTTCCAGCTTCAGATTTTCAAAAAGTCTTTATTCTCATAAATGAACACTAGCAGTCAAGTCTGTGCGTGTAGAGGCCACAGGCCATATTAAGTGCTGCGTTGAATTTAAGTGCTTATACTTGTGGATATCACTTGTTCTAAAATGCATACTTATGTAAGAGTATTCTCATTCTAAATTGGTTATCTTCTTTAATTTGAATGAATAATGGATAGTGAATTACGTGAATGCAGCCAAAGTGTCATGGCCTCAAAAGGCGATCCAATTAATATCATCCAGGATCCATATTTCCAAACATTCTAAACATTGGGCTTTCATGTTTAGTAACTCTTCATACGTATCATTAGATTAGCTATGAAAAGGGGTGCGTGAATATTTGGATCACTTCCTTATTTTTCCAAAATGTATAACTGGGAACAGCTCAGTAGTCTCCATGCACTCGGTGGTCAATAGTGGCCTCAGATGCACCATAACATTTGTGGCCACCTAGATACTTATTTGGAGATAAGTAAATTCATAAGAGTCGGGGGAAGTCAACTGCCTCATATATTCCCAAAATATAAAGACAGCTGCCTATCAGGAAAATTAAATTTTACATTATTAAAAGGGCTATCTATAGTTCACTTCATATTGTGACTTCTGTTGGCTGATGTGGCAGAGGAGTGTGTCCATATAGTACAGCAAATAATATGGACTACCAGATTCTGCACCAGCTTTGTTTCCTATGCCATCCGTCTGGTAAATTCGCAAGATTAGTTTTTCTTGCCATGTACATGTATACATCCGGACTAGACTGTGTTGTTTCTCTGTGTCATATTATATATGTGGGTATATGCATAAGTATGTACGTACGTACGTACGTACGTACGTATGTATGTATGTTTATATAGTGTATATTGAAGGTGGTGACCCTTGAGAGCTGTATGTAATGAAATTTCATTTTAATATATGTCGATTAGTGTACATTCAAAGTGACAATAAAGTTATTCTAAGTATGGTATCTGCTTTTGATTGCAGTATTGGGAGAAGGACTGGACAGGGAAGGGGATACTTTCCGTGCAGTGCTTGGCTGCGTGCATCTTAAAGGGAAGCTACAGGCTGTTTCTAACGCTCTTTCTAACTCACTGATGGGTGAATCACTGGTAAGTGGCAATTGGTTCTCATTACCGTTTTCGAAATAGTAGACTTTAGAGACATAGCAAGAAGACTTGAGTCAACCTTCTACTGCTTTGTATTAAAATATTAACGTATTTTCATCTTTATAGATGAAGAAACAGGAACCCCAGTTTTGTCCATGAGTTTGTGCTAGCAGACTGGCAGTTGTTTCATGTGATACAGGCATGGATTTTAAATACTCTCAAGTAATTTTCTCAGTATGCTAATTAGTAGAACAGAGACATATGCTTTTCCATTTTTATTGCTGTATTTTTGTCTTTTGAGATCTGGGTGGAAAAAGGTTGCAAGTTTTTTCTTGAGTTTATTTTCAGAAAGAAACAGATGACTTAACTATCAACTTGCTTTTATTGTGACCACTATAGTAGGGCAGCCATAATTAGACTGATAAAGCTGACTGATCGTGGTTGGCCAGAGTTTTGCAACCTAGACAAAGCAGATGTAGACTAGAATATGATTCATTTATAGCAGGGGTGTCAAACTGGCGGCCCACAGGCCAGATGCATCATGCGCAGGCCACGCCTACCCCGGCTCCCCAAAGACAGAAAATGTTGCAATACGCCACGTGACGCGATCGAGTTTGACACCCGTGATTTATAGCATCAATCCCTACCTGACCCCACCCGACCCCTACCTACCGTACCCTATAAAAACTTTGGAAGTCTGGCTTGCTGCAATTTAAAGTGCTAAAATTCAACATATTTTCAAAAACACTTTATAACCCCTTATAGATTTCAGAATCTTCTTATAAAACAAAACTGATCAGTAGTTGAAGCCACCACTTTGTTCTTAAGGAGGCCAACCAAGTAGGGCAATGGTAGGGAATATTTTGGAGTTGGGGGAGGCAATGAGAGGGCTGTTGACTCTTTCAGAGTGTAAGCTTCCATTCTTTTGATGTGTATGGTTTATCTGAGTTCTCTTTTTTGGTTTGCTATTGGTTTTTCTCTCCATGTGTGTCTACTCCTGAAAAGTATTAGTTTACTTTTTGTGAAATTGCAAATATGGGCCTCATACATATTCTTGTGTGCAGTTTCTTGGCCACATTCCTTTTAATTTGCATCTCTGAAGGCAAACAGAAATATACTTTCTCTTGTATAGTGTAGTTGATTTCTCTTAATTTGCTCCAAGTTTCTTTTAATCCATTCCAAAGAGTTCCTCAATCTTCCAAAACAATTTTGTATGTGAAGGAGGTAAAATATCTCAAAATGGAAGAGAAAATATGAGATAACTGAGTGATGTACTACTTTACTCTCTCTAGATTCTAACTGCAATTCAGGATTTAAATAAAATTGTTTATGCATTTTATCTTATTCAATTGGGCCCATTTATGTTAAAAACTTAAGGAAGTATATCCAAAGGTGATATTAAGTCTGTTTGAATTTCTGTTTATATAATCAGAATCTTAAATTTGAACAGATTATATCTGTTTGTACATTAGGCTTAAGGAAAGAAAACATTTGCTAACAGAAAAAACATGGTAAAAATGAATTTTATATAATAAGAATCACACTAATCTTACTATAATTGAACGTAGTTGTATAGATTGTACTAATATCAACAAATAATGCAGAATTGTGCTGCAATGTAATACATTACAAAGGTATTAGCCTGAGAGAGTGTTAAAATGCCAGCTGAATGGTTGTATGTTGGATTGATTGGAAAGTTTATCACTTGTATTGATCTCACTGTTTTATTTTGTTGTTTTCCATTTAATAAATGGAATCTACCTGATTCTAGTCACTTTCATAGACAGAAGAAACTTTGATTATTCCTGAAAGAAACGCACTGAGCACTAGCAGACCATGTTTGTCACTTATCTGTTTTGTAAAGCATTAGGATTATAAATCATCCAGTCTCCAAATCAAGTCATTGATTTGATTCAACAAGTTGATTTCATTTGAATTGTTAATTCAGTAAGTCAAATGGATTCGATTTGGAAAAACATGTATATTCAGCAAATGGTGAATCTCCAAGTTGATTTAGACGTATGATTCAGTCATATTACTCTTTAATCAAATCCCCATGCATCTCTATTAATCATGTTACATTGGCTGGGCTGATTAAAATTGAAGGCCAAATTTGGCAAGTGATATTATTAGTAAGGCTGGAGATCCATCTAGTTTCAGTTGAACTGCATTCATTTTTAATAACTGATAATGATAGGTTTCATAGAAGAGCATGACCAGTAAATTTATAATTGTGTGGTTTCTCCCCGAATGTCAATTATTTTCAGGATTAGATAATGTTGGAAAGGTCATCAAGCAGTGAATTTAACACATAAAGTGATAAAATAACTTAAAACTAACTATGGGGATTTATTGATTTCTTAAGGAAACCCAGAGAATTTTCCTTGCAAATTACTTGTCTTCAGTTATCTACTTGAAATACCTATGGGCATTTTCTGGGAACTTACATTAATGTCCTCCCCTTTGGTATTTTTAGAGGGTAAATAAAATATATCCCAGTATCCCAGAGATTATGTCCCTGAAACTAAGAAGACACAAATAAACATATACTTTAATGCTACAGATTTTATGCTGATTCTCAGTTAAGGCTTATCCAGCCTTTATTAACTAATTTTCCAGGTGATACAGATGATTTTTCTATGAATTGTTTAGTAAGAACTAGAGAGCAACTCAATTGCAAAATTTTGCCTTTTTTGCATTTAGAACATTGTATTCTTCAGTGTCTCTCAGAGAAGCAGATTGCTAATTATATTACCTGGGATATAGGAACTGATATTTACTAAACTTATTAATGGTACTGTGTTTTTGCTGTTTGTAATATTGTTGTGGTTTAAGGCTGTAATAAAATTACTTTGTATTGAATTAGCCATAGATAGTTGATCTTGTTTATATCATAATGAGAGCATGCTTATTCTTGGTTTAATATATATAAATTCACGGACTCCCAATTTGTCAACTTTGTGTGTGTGGTTTTGGCCAGCTTTTGCAACAGATTCAGTAAAATCAGATTATGGGATAGTATTGTATTGATACAGGCTATAATAACAGAATGTTGGAAGCTTGACAGCATCCCTTGCATACCCCAGAGGGTTGGGATGGAGCCAATCTGAGTTGTACATGTTGCTGAAACTATCTCTGCATAGCTTCTCTAAGGTCATCTCTATTAGATATTGGAAGCAGATATAGAACAGAAAATGTATTCATGATACATGCCCCATATGATATGTCAAACTTTTGCCATAAGCTGTTTGCAAGTCCTTAATCCCTAATATCTCTAATATACATCAGAAATCAGTTCTCAAGCAATAGATTTTTTTAAAAAAAGTGGATAGTGGCTCAATTTCAGTTAGTACCGTCATGCATAGAACGGGGAATACCTGTTTAATGACCAATTTCTTAATTATGGAGACAAATTTTCTATATGAGGGTAAAACTGCTTTGGAGCAATACACAGGTTGCTACAGCATGATTCTACTATTGGGGGAATAGTTTAGGTCAAAAGGGCTACCAGGAGAAGTAAACGTATGTTTACCTGTTGTTTTTTTTTTTTTAATACTACAGAACCATGGCTGAGACAGATTAATTTAATGGAAGCTTCTGGTTCAAATTTTAGCAAAGGTTCTCTACCTTTACCCAAATTTTATTTGTGGTTCATATTTGTACCTGCGCCACAGCTTAGGCTTTCTTCAGCAGTAAATGTTTGGATTGATATTTATTTGTATTAGAAATTGTGAAAAATTGCAGAAGGCTTAACCATAGTGCAAACTGTATACAACATGGCAAATCACAGTTGGCAGTGATTTGTAAGCCTTTGCTTCCTTCCCAGTGGGCATTGAAGTGAAATCATTGCAAAATAAGCAAAAAAGGACTACAGAAAGCAAAGTTAACTTGCATAATTTATCCTTGCAATCTTATCCACTGAGATGTCCCATGCAGACTTCTGATTTGAAATATTCATAATGTTATTGCTAGTTTTTTTTAGATTTGCGACTGCCATTTCATGTTTGAAAGGCGCATTTTATGAAACAAAAGGGAGAAGTACTTTCAGCAAAGTAGAAAAACTGCCCTTTTTAATTAAATTGATAGGTTATATTTCAAACTGGTCTGTAGTCATTCCAAAGCATTCAGCCAAACAGGCCGTAGGAAAAAACACTAAAAAATTGTCTGCATCTCTTAAAACTAAACTTCTTACATGTGATCATGAAAAAAAATCTGATGGGAAAAATGTTTCAGTTTTATTTTTGTAATAGATAACAAATAAGCAGAATGTGATTATATTCTTTCTTAGCAGAATGGGATGGTAACTAAAGATCTGACAAGGCTGAAAAACCTTCTTGTTGAAACAGAGGTAAGAATATCTCTCTTCCTGAAATAAAGGAATTTTTTTTTTCTATCAGACACAGTTTTTGTTTTCCCAATTTGAAGGTGACTGCCATAATTTAAGAAGCATTTTTAATATCCTCTTTTATCTGTGGTTTTATAGCAGTTATTCACTGTCGCCTACCTTACATTTTATAGTGCAGTTATCTTGAGTAACGGTATTGTTGATTTGGGTTTACATTTTAAATATTGACAAAACAAACCTACATTGGCCTTAGTCTCATCTGCCTATTTCTTGTCTACCTTTATAGCAATAAGGATGTCAGAAACACATGATATGTGCAAATAAGAGCTGCTTGTAATGTTTTAATGGTGTTAGTAAATAAGCTGGCATAATAAAATATGATACAAACAATGCTTGTTGGAAGTCACCATAGTTGAAATTAAAAGAAGGTTATAAGATAGCCCATAGTGGAGAATAATTTCTAAAGGCACATCTCCTACTTACGATTTTCTCTGGAGAATTTTATTCTGATAACTGCCTTCTGTGATTAAATAGGTAATAACTAAGACAATGTCATTATAAAACACCAGGTTAGTTCTTCAGTGTAATCTAGTTTAGTGTTCCTTCGTGGATGTCTAGTCCACCATAGAAGTCTGATATTTTACTTATTTTTATACACATGGTAAATAGAAGCATATTTGAAATTGATTTCGATCTTTATGATTGCAGGCAGCAGCTTGTAAAATACCCTCGGTACATCATGTGGAAGAGGTGGAAGAAGGTACACTTCAAAATATTAATGTCTTAATTTGAGTAAACGTTGGAATTGCTAATTCGTTGGTAGAAAAAGCATGTTTGTCTTACCATTCTGTATCAGACAAATTAAAAAAAAAAGATTAATTGGGTTAGGAACGGAATTAAAATTGATTCAGTTCTGAATCACACTCACGGATGTGGATGGGGGATTCCTCTGGTTCTGAGGGAGGGCTTTGCAAGGGTTTCACCTGGAGTCATCAGAAAAGCTGATTTCTCACTGGGGCTTCTTAGAATCTTAAAAGTAAGGTTTGAAACGTTACCATTAGATGGGATTCTGCGTATGTGAGAAATAGTCACAATAGAACGTTTTCCTTATTTGTTAGTGTATTTATATTTACAGGTAGTCCTCGACATACAGCCATTCATTTAGTGACCTTTCAAAGTTACGACGGCACTGACAAAAGTGACTTGTGACCGTTTTTCACTCTTAACAACCATTACAAAATCTCCATGGTCACATGATCAAAGTTTGAAAGCTTGGCAACTGGTTTATATTTATGATGGTTGTCGTATGCTGCAGTCATGTGATCACCTTTTGCAATCTTCTGACAAGCAAAGTCACTGGGGAAGCCAGATTCAATTTACAACCATTTTAATAACTTAACAACCGCAGTGATTCACTTTTCAACCGTGGCAAGAAAGGTCATCACATGGGGCAAAACTCATTTAACAACTGTCTCACTTAGCAACAGAAACCTTCGGCTCAATTGCGGTCATAAGTCGAGGACTAACTATTTAAAACAATATGCTTCTCTTTTTTCTATGAAATGAGTTCAATTATGTTTATTTAAAAACAAATAAAATGCATAATGTATCAATGTTTAATACAGTAGATATTCAGAATATATGAAGCTAAAACAATTTCTCTAGGGTAGATAGGAGATAAAAGCAATATAGAAAAATAAATGGTTTTTAATATGGCTTCCAATCCAGAGCAATTAAGTGGTAATCTTCCCTGCTTCTGGAATTGGGTTCTGTATACTGTAAAATTTGTGGAAATTGTACCCTCTTCTGAAGTGCAACTCACCTTTTGAATATATGCTTCAGGAAATGTAATGGCGATCAAACAAATCGGCCAGGGTCCTTTTGGTGTAAGTGATTTCTGATTTATATAAGAAAATTATGGACAAATATTCATGGAAAGGAATAGCTCCTAATTTTGGAAACTCCCTCTGAGTCACTTTCCTTTAGGTAACACTTGGTAGATATTATTTCTAGTGAGGATCAATGGTTTCCCTTTGCTTGGAATACAGTAATAACTTGTCTGTAATTAACTATATGGTTTCAATCTGGATATCCTATGTATCAGGATTTAAAGAATAGCAGGAACCAAAAAAATAACTTGCATTTTATCATCATGTGGCAGGATGTCATGATGGCTGGCAATTTCGCCCCCCACCCCGGGGAGTCACAAGTAGTGAAGAATACACATTATGCAAAAGGTAAAATAATGCATTTTTTCAATATTTCTCAGTTTGAAAGCATTAGTAATGGAGAGAGATGAAACTGAAATTGGTAAACAAAATTCTGTTTGATATTTGGGAATCTTTAAAAGAAATCAGATATTATTTGATCTTGTATTCATTTTCTGATATGTAGGCATCATCTAGGAAGTAAGAAAGGTGTTTGTGAATGAATAAAAAAGAACAAAATCACAGAGGGATATTCCCATTCAAGGATAGGATGTAGTTTTGGATGAACTTAATGTATTGTTAATATATCACAAATCAAAAACAAAATGTCTGGTCTGCAGGCTAAGGAATAAAGAATGATGGATGCCACTTATGTCAGTTTCAACCTATTTCACAGCAAATTGGGATTCTTTGTGGAAAAGTGAAGGAGAACTGTACTTTGGATTCAGACCAGATTTTTTTTGTGGATGGCAGTATATTCATGAAATACTTCTTGGAAAAGAAGGGGAGAAAGAATTTATGATGATTCTTCTCCTTCTGCATCTGAAAAATCTATTTAGCAGAGTTTTGGGGAGTAAATGATGTTTATCAAAGTTCTGCCCCAATGTCCAAAGGCTCTGCGGATTTGGATGGAGAAGAACCATTTCTGACTCAATCCTAAAAAATACCCTACTGTAGATGTTACTACTTTGGGGCTATTTTGATCTGGGGATTTTCCATCTTTACATTTGGATAGGGTAGCACTTTCCCATTCAGAGTTCATGTATAATGCAGAAGTTTTCCTCGTCTCACAGCTCCTGCTTGATAAAATGGTGGCAGCCGTGTCAGGAAGGCCTTTGCACAGCTTCATCTCATGTGCCTGTTGTACCTTTTCCTACCTAGAGACCCTTCAGACAGTCAGTTTTGCCCTAGTCATCTCACAGCTCATTACTGCTACATATTTTACATGGGGCTACCCTTGAAGGACACACAGAAGCTTTGACTGGTGCAGAATACAGTGGCACAGACAATGATGGGCATTCCTCAGTATGCCCATATGACACTCCTGTTTTATGAACTGCACTGGTTGCCAATTTGCTTCTGGTGTGATTCAAGATGTTGGTTATGACCGATAAAAGCCTACATAACTTAGGGCCTGGTTCCTTGATGGTAATACAGAAGAGTAGTCCAAGAAATTGGAGAATGCTAGTCTTCTATTTGTAGAAGTTGAAAACTGGGTGTTACTGGAATTGAAGTTTATTGACAACGCATATTGTATATAAGTATAGAATTAGCTAAAGACATTCCCCTCTGCAGCCTAATACCTAAGCTACCCATATATATATATTTTTAAAATGAGAAAACTAGATATATTACAGATAGTATTCTTAGGCATAGGTTTTGGGTAGCTAAATGAGTAATTACAACATTAATGGAAATTATTGTATGGAAATTATTAAATCTTTACATTATTCAGTAATTTCAGATGATTTTTCAGTTTCTTTATGCATACAATCTTTTAAAATATGGTCAGTTGTCCCAATATTTGTGCATTCCAGGATTCTTATGAATTATTAGATCAGCAGGATAAAAGGGAAAAGAATCTTACTTAATTTGAAGATTACTGTATAGCAAGTTGAGAGAATTAGTTAACATCTTAGAAAACAAGTTCATGAACTAAAAAGACTTGAACGTTGGGCAAAATCCAGTAGGATTATGTGAGGATCCCACAATAGGATAGGAAAAATGAAATGTCCTGTATAGGAAGGGGAGGCATGATTTGGCAGCAGAGCACTTGGGAAATATTTAGGGTCTATGAATCATCAGCTGCATAATGGGAGCATAATGTGGACTACCTTAACAGAAACACTGGGTTCCAGTAACAGGAGGAAATACTTATATTTACTCTGCACTGATTGGGTGACATTCTACATTAAGTCTTGGGCCTGCATTTTAAAAATACCATGGAAAAATTGGAGCAGGTTCACCAAAAATTGGAGGAGGCCACCAGGTTGAGAGGTTTGAAAAGCAAGCCCTATAAAGGATGATTAAAAGAGCTGGGCGTATTTCCTTGACAGAAAAGGAGACTGATAGGAATTCTGATGGTCTATAAATGTATTAAAAACTGTTATGTCCAAGTGGGATGCACCTGACCCCTGTTAAATCTGAGGGCAGGACAATGATCAATAGGTTGAAATTAAACAACAAAAAAAAAAAAGATTTCCTCTGAAAATTAGGAGGAATTTTTATATAATAAAAACGGTGAAGCACTAAAATAGTCTGCCTAGAACAGCTGATCTCACTGAAGATTTTCAAAGACACTAAAAAGCCATGTGGCAAGGTTAAGTTAGTAGATTTCTTTATGGAAGAAAGTAGAGTAGATAAATTGTAAGACCCATTTCTACTCATACATCTTAAGCATATGTAAAATCTTACTGTTCTAGGGTTAGAACTTCCAAGGTGAAATTTTTTGGAATACCCTGTTTCTCCTCTGGGCCATGTCTGTTTTAGAATTGATCTCTGGAAGTTAGTGACTTCCTAGAATTGCAGGCACCGACCATCCATATATATCAGTGTTTCCCAACCTTGGCAACTTTGAGATGTCTGAACTTCAACTCCAAGAATTCCCCAGCCAGCGAATGCTGGCTGGGGAATTCTGGGAGTTGAAGTCCAGACATCTTCAAGTTGCCAAGGTTGGGAAACACTGATATATATATATATATTTTACTTACTGTTTTTCATCCTTGAGAGAAAGTTTCAGCTAGACACAATGGGGGAATTGTTTAATATTTTTCACTGACCTTGTGTTGGAGTCTCTCCACTATCTTTTGGTATTTTGGCAAATGTTATGGCTGTGAACCAGCCATTGATTTCAACAATCAACGTGTAAATATGTTTTAAACTCTTCTTTTGAAACCAATGTGACATAAAAGACCTTTGGCTGGTCTCATGACACTGTTTATCTCATCAGTTTTCTTTTTTAATGTTAAGGAGCTGTAAAGTCAAATATCTGCTGCTGCCAGAAGGATGAAAGGCAGCGAGGAATTAGTTGAAATAGCTCCCTTTTTCTAGGGATGTGTGTGTTTCTGAGTGAAGTTTCTTTTAATCTGTGTTTGAGATAATAAAAGGATTTTCTTTTATCCTCTTAACTAGTAAGCTTAGAGGCATATTGGATGGTGATGGTATTTGGCCCTTCAATTAGCGCCTAGTGGCTTTGTGTGTGGTAATTCATGTTTTTTATGCTTGTACCACACTGATTTGGTTTCCCTGCAGATGGTATCTTTCTCCTAGAATAAGCTGCAGCCATAAAAAAAAAAAACCTTTAGTGAAGAATGTAGCTCAGAGGCACGCATATGCAATTATGGACACCATACATGAACTCTCACTCTGATTGCTAGCCTTTGAGGGTTGCTGGATTTCTTTTTAAAGACACTCCTGCACCTTTAATAGCAGCCCAGTATGCAGAAACTAAACAGGGGAATCATTTCCTTGCATGGTAATAAAATGCCAGGATAATCTCTTGTTTAGTGTTTTTATGTCATAGTTTGCATTCCTCAACAAGGAATTGAATGCTGGTCCATCCCTCCTCCCCCCTCCCCCATCTCAAAGTGTTCCAGCTAGGCAAATGTGACAGTTTGTCCCTTTTCCTGTAATAAGTGATTCTAGAAGGCTGGATTGTAACCTCATAAAGTTGTTAATGAAATGCTAAATACTGCTACCTGGTGTTAATTAAAGTATAACTATTGCTTCCCATTTATACATTTACAAACTAATGTTTAAGCTTGCTTCCAGTTTACTGATCATTTTTGTCTTACAATTTGAGAGTTCTCAACTGTAATATCCACAATTATCCACAAATCTCGATGAAGTATGTGCACAGTGTATATAGTCATTTAACCACCTATATTCATTTGCAGTATAACACAATCTGAATTCTTACCTGTAATTGCTTTGTTTGTAATATCAACAGACTTTGTAGTGTCTGTTTAATTTGTAACTATCCGATTGATAAACCTGTTTGATAGATGATAGATTTGCATAAGTATCCTGAAGTTTTAAAATGTTATTGTGGCTTGAGTTTAGGTCTGTACGAAGATGTTTTGTGATGATGCTTTTAGAGAAATTCTCCCCCCCCATTCAGATGGCATATTTAAGTTGACTTGAAAACCAACACATATTTGAGCTTTTTAAAATGTATATTAAAAATGTTATTTAGTCATTTTAAAACAAATCTGCATTTTCTCATTATTAACAATTTTATCTTGCCTTTCCACTAAGACTACCTAATTATATCATTTAGAATTATAATTAAAACATATAAATTCACGAAAACAGAAAGTACAGCAATATTCTTAATAAATTATCCAAATTAAGGGAATCACTTTTACTCGGTGACAGTGTATTATAACTCCCATATAAGGCATAAAGTATAGCAGTGCCTGAAGACCTAGCAATTAACTCCTGGGTTCTTAGAATCACAGGGTTGGAAAGGACCAAGACCCCAACTCCTGTTCAGTGCAGGACTCCCAAGAACAGATGGACAGATGCCTGTGTTAGGAGTGCATGTGCACGCCTTGGTGATTGGTTCCACTGCTGAACTGCTCTTCTTGCTGTCTATGCCAAAACAAAACGTATTGCAGACTGTAAATAGTTTATAAATTACACTTCCAGGTGGTAAGCTTTTATGAAGCAATTCCTATACTGGCAACAGAATTGGTGGGAAAATTAGTTTAATGACACAAATAAATCCAAATATAGCCTTGGGTGCATAAAGTAGTGGGGGGGGGGGGGAATGCAGCCATTTGAATTATTTACTGACTGTACCAATATGAATCTGAAATAAGCAGAAAAAGGCCACAAGGTGTCACTAAGAATCTAGAAAACTGGGAAGATCATATACTGATTTCTTTCTCTGTCTTCCTCTCTCTCTCCCTCCCCCCCACCGCTCCCCACCATATCCATTTGAAAAACACTTCCCTTGTAGTACCCCTGTGAGTTTAGGATGTATGCTTTTGATACTAAAATGTGCTTTTGGACAATTCTATATATTTTATGATTAGGATAAAAGAGACACACTATTTCCTGTATGAACTAACATTTGAGGGTGGGGAGGTTCATTCTCCGAGCTTGTGGGTTGATTTCCGAATGTTTCATTACCAGGCTAGGTAAGATCATCAGCGGAGTTTAGGGGATATTTGCCACCATCGCAAACTAACATATATCAGTATAGGCCTTTCCTTAAATATTCTGGGATAAATTATACTGTAGCCAGGATCTAAATGTTTAGTTTGACCGGCATATCCAGATTATTTCTGCCAAACTCTTACCTTGCAACAGCTTTGCAACAGGTGCAACTGTAAGCGGATCGATTGAGCTGCACCTTTTGCAAATTGGGTTATGGTTTAGTTAGGTGTGGTTGGGAAATTCAGAACTCAAGACTCCAAAAATTATGCGTTTGGAGGCTATTTCAAATGGGGAATTTAAGGAATGTTTTTCTTCCATGTTTTATGCAGATTTTTAGAGCAAGGAATTTGCAGATATGGTGCACAGTGTACTTCAGCACATTCCCAGGACGAGCTGACCGAATGGCAGAAACGATACGCTTCCCGCTTGATAAAGTTAAAACAACAGAAAGAAAACAAGCAATGTTTGGGAAGTTACATGGAATCCTTAATTGAAAAATGGATGAATTCATTATCTCCTGAGAAAGTGGTAAGAAGAAATGCATCTCTCAGTCTTCATACTTAAAATTAGGAGCTTGATTTTGACACTGTCTGCTAGATTTTTAACACCCTCAAAATATTATTTATATTATGCAGTTGCCTATTTCTGTTAATAAAAAAAAATCACAAATCGATTCTGATTCTTGCATATAAAATTGAAAACTTCATGTTTTTGTGAATTATTTGTAATATTTCACTCTTAGTTTTAGATGTTTCCAGATGGTTTTTTTTAAAAAAAATATATTGATATAGGGCTACTGAATGAGTCTATAATGATGTTATCTTCCATTTGTAACCCATTCTTATTTTGACACTGTTGCTTCTGTATTTTTTCTTTTTTCTTACCACAGAAAAATCCATTATGGATTTTGAGAGTGCTAGGAGCCTTACATCTGGAAACATAGATTCCTGTCAAGAGTGTAATGATTCAGTGAATTGTACAATATTAACCTGCTTTTAGACTAGGTCAGGAATGTATCTAAAAAATGCAGAGAAAATGATGTATAATTTTTGCTACCAAGATTTTATCGATTCTCACCTTCAGAGTTAGCTTGCATATCCAATTGCATATCTGATTGTACATAAATACAAAATGGTAGATAGGAAGGACCTGAACCAGTCCTATAGATATAAATAGGATTTACTGTAACATCCATACCATTCCAGTGGTGGGATTCAGCCGGTTCGCACATGCAACGGAGCGGCCAGCGTGAGGGAAGGAGAAGGCCGCTTTCCTCCTTCCCTCATGCTGGCCGCTCCGTTTCCCGTTTTTCCATTGCAGTGCAGCGCCCTGGATCCACTTTACACACACTTTTGATTGTGTGTGTGTGTGGGGGGGGGGATTTAACAACCGGTTCGCCCAGGTTCAGGCTGGCCGTCACAGGAGGATCGTCCCGCATGTGCAGCGGAGCTGGAGGATGGGGATGGGCTACGCCTTCCACAACAGCCAACCTGACCCTGGGCGAACCGGTTGTTAAATTATTTGAATCACACCACTGATTAAAACCGTTTTGAGTTCTCTCTGGCACAAAGGAGATTTCTGCCCTGTATTTCTGAAATCTCTGACGGAATCAATCAAAACTGTAGATTCTGAGTTAAATATAATTCTGACTCTGATGATGAGTTGGAGATGTAATCATGCCAGAGGCCTATTGAAATATAGTAATTTTTGTGCTACTCAATTTATGGGCAGCTTCATTTCCCCAAGTACATATATAATTTCTATTACTCCAGCAGTCTTTTTGTTATTCATTATGTATATGAATTCTGTACTTCTTGAGCTGTATGTCTTTTGTATCATGTCTTAAATAAAGTCCTACCGCGCCTGATATAGTATGTCGCTACAGAATTTAATTGTAGGGTTTTAGCATGCAGCTTAAAAAAATGTGATTGAAACAACTGTGACTCTTGTGGGTGTGTCTTCCATTGAAGTTATTAGATCGATGCAGTTCTCTCTTCTAGTTTTATTTCAAATGCCCATTAAGAAACATTGAGTCTTCTCTGAATTGTTTGGATGTATATATGTAACTTTGGGCCAGTCACTCTCTCAAAACCCTAGAAAGGAGGTAAAGCAAACCACTTACAAAATCTTGCTGAGAAAACTACAGGGACTTGTTGTCAGGAGTCAGGACTGGCTTGAAGGTCCCCCAAATAAATATATGTATGAATCATGCATAGAGACTTGCATTAATGGAAGTTTACATAAAATATTTCATCTTGATGTTTTCAAGGACATAATTTTTTTTTGCAAAATGTCCCATTCCAATTTTAAAAGTTATTTCAAGTGCAAAACAGACTGTTTCAAGTTGAAAATACTTCCAGAAATGTTTGAAAAATTTTTTTTTGCACTGAGAATAGATTATAATATAGTATAACTATAATAAAATGTTAATTGATAAACTGACCATTCACTTATATTGGTCTTATTAACATGTAGATCTTCAGTTAAACCCAGAATTATTTTTCTAGCACTATTATTATCCTATAAAATTTCTAACACTGTATTTTCTCTAGCTCAGTGAATGTCTTGATGGAGTAAGAGTTGAACATAGCCCTGAACTCTCAGTTACTGTCACCACCAAAAAATCACATCAGATGTGGACTTTTGCTGTTACATGTAAGGTAGGATTCTGTCTTTTTTTTAAAAAAACAAACAAAACAACAACAACCAGTTCATTGCTGGAACATAAATATAGGTACTTAATCCTAAGATTTTAAACAACTTCTCTTTTGAAATTTGCATGTTCTTGGGACTATACTATGCCACATTTAGTTTGTGGGATAAAAACTTGCAATGGAAAAAACTTAACCCATAGGATAAATGCTACAGTTAACATTTACCTGAATATCTACATTCAGTTACTGCTGTGATTTAAGAAAAATATCTAAATATCTATATATTCATAGATTTTTTTGTGATTTGGGCTTGCTTTACTGACTTCACCTTTGCCTCCTGTTTGTAAAGCAGAACCTTGCTAAATGGTTTAGAATTCAGCTGAATGCTGAGATAAATTTCATTAGGCCATGGAGACATCAGTGGAGCCAAGAATCATGAACTAATGCAGTATGCCACTGAAAACAGTGATTTTGAAGGTGGTTTGGGGTAAACTTGGCTTCTCCATGTTTCTGATGGCCATTTTACAGATAAAATTCCTTCATTTATGTAAAGCACGTTGAAGTCTAACCTATTATTTGAATGTAAATTATTATTGAGAGAGTTTTCTCATTTCCCCCTTTCCAAAACCATTTATAATGTAACATTTCATTTTTTTCTTGATTAAATAAGAAAACTTGCAGTTTTACAAATAAAGTGTTTTTGAAGTTGCAGGAAATGGTTGTATTCTGTTTAGAGATATAGAAACGATCACCATTGCATTGCAATATGTATTGGTAGCCTTATGGAAGTCCCTTAAACGTGGCTATGTCAAAACGCTTGGGGAGCTAATGGAGAATTATTGATATAATATATGGTCCATGGTCCATAACACCAGAGATAATGTCTTTCAGTCTTTTAAATTTTATATAGATATAAATATAGATATAGATAGATAGATATAGATTGATACATAGATAGGTATATATGCTTCATTTTTTTATTGTATGCTGCCCTGAGTCACGCTTTGTGAGATGGGTGGCTGCATAAATGTGAGGAAGGAAGGAAGGAAGGAAGGAAGGAAGGAAGGAAGGAAGGAAGGAAGGAAGGAAGGAAGGAAGGAATATGAGGAATGAGGAAACATGTACCACAATTATTTAGAAGTTTTTTCCTTCACAGCCTGCAAGAATGCTGTATCGAGTGGCACTCCTTTATGATGCGCATCGTCCTCATTTTAGTATCATGGCAATATCGGCTGGAGACAGCACCACCCAAATAAAACAAGAAGTCCCAGAAACCTGCCAGGAATGGGTTGGAGGAAAGATGACCCAGAATGGAACAGATCATTCAGTGTACAAAATCAGTGTAGCTTTTAGTACAGAAATCTTTGGGACCTTTCGTCAAACTGTGGTATTTGATTTTGGGACTGAACCAGTTTTGATGCAACGAGTGATGATTGATGCTGCTTCAACAGAAGGTATGATTTGCAGTTTCATTAAAAAACAAATTTGTACATTTATGAATCTTTTTCAGCCCCAAATTTACTTATAAAATGTATAGCTTTGGGAAGGTTGCCTACAATAATAGTAAGTATTTGGGCAAGGTGCATATAAACAATTATTTGGGGTACTGGATGCAAAGTGCATTAGTCAGGGGAAGTAATATATATAATCTTAAATATAATTTGAATACAGGATGGTACTTTTAAATCTCATATTAAAAACATTTTGAATCATTGTTAAATTGTGTATGTGAGGGCTTTCCTTTGTCAGTGGCATTTGAGTTACATATTAAACTATCAGGTACAAAAGACCAGGTCCACAGGTGAAGGTCCAGTTAAACTGATTTATTGCTGAACAGCCTATGCACAGGAATCTTCTCAACTCATGATTAGCACCTGCTTGGAGTTAGATAGGGGTCCATTTAATTCAAGGAAGGCTGGACTTAGTCTGCTTGTGGCTACGCAGGGATTCTAAACTGATCCCTCTTTTAACTCCGCCTCCAGGTTCTGCCACTCTTTGTATGCAGAGGCAAGTTTACCTATAAATAAGTATAATAATAAAGTATTGTGTCATGTGCAATGTAGGGGTGGGTTGTGGATTCTTTTGCTGCCAGTTCGCTCAGGGTCGCGCTGTGCACACGCGCCCGCTTTGCGCGCGTGCACCTGTAGCAATCAAAAAATAGCTTCTGCGCATGCGCAGAAGCAAAATCCAAGATGGCGGCGGCCATGGAGATACCGTCAGAACCGGCTCCGTGATGTCATCGCCAAGTTACTAACAGTTCTAAAGACCCAGATAGAACCGGTAAGAACCCACCTCTGGTACAATGTCTGTAATAACTCAGATATCCAGGTTAGTTATATAGTTAAGGCAACAGGCTAGAAACCAGGAGACTTCGGTTCCAGTTCTACCTTAGCCATGAAAGCCAGCTGGGCCAATCACTCTCTCTCAGCCCAACTCATATCATATCATACGATAAAATAGGAGGAGGAAGGAATATTACAGTTGCAAGAAAAAGTATGTGAACCCCTTGGGATTACGTGGAGTTTTGCATGAATTGGTCATAAAATGTGCTCTGAACGTCATCTAAATCACAACAATAGAAAAACACAGTCTGCTTAAAATAATACTACACAAACATTAGATGTTGCCATGGTTTAATTCAGTGGTTCTCAACCTTTCTAATGGCACGACCCCCCCGCAACCCTACATGCAGTCGCCAAGTGTCTGAATTTTGGTCACATGACCACGGGGATGCGGCAACAGTCATAAGTCACTTTTTTCA
>QLTV01002260.1:578232-615700 GCA_003457575.1 Thermophis baileyi
GCTGCTGAGTTACACTGCACAGAAATGAACCAAGTTGCTTCCTGCAACGCTCACATCCGATTGCTCCTCTTTTATGTCCTATGGGAGGGGCCAATCATCTCCCAGCCTTACTCCCGAGTAGCCCTTTTCCTCCTTAACTGTTCTTGCCTTCTAGCAGCTCTGCGCATGCGTGCATTAGGAACAGGCTCCCCCTGTTCCTCTGCCTCGCTGATGTCATCCTCTGGAGGCTCCGGAGTCATCACAGACCTCCCAGATAGCCCGGGCCCCATCTCTGCCTCTGGCACCGAGCCTTCTCCAGACTCCAGGACTGGCCCATGTTTTTCCCAAGTCTCCTCGCTGTCTGACTCTGCTGCCAGCTCCACAGGCCACTGGCGGACCACAACAAAATATACCTAATCATACCTATCCTATTTCCTAAGTCACCGAACAACCCACAATTTATTCTGAAGTGATTGTTTAAACCACTGAAAAATAACAGGAGATGCCGAGCATACAGTTGAAAAAGATTCTGAATATAGATTTTTCAAAACTCTGTTTTGGCTTTTATTTTTATCTTGTTTATTACAAGGAGCATTTTTTTGGAATTAACTCTGTGCTTTCTGTTTTAGGTTTAACATCAAAGTGCAGTTGCAGATTGTAGCCAGCTTCATGCTTACTGGTGTTTCTGGGGGTGCAAAGTATGCCCAAAATGGACAACTTTTTGGACGGTTTAAACTCACTGAAACCCTTTCTGAAGATACTTTGGCAGGGCGACTGGTGATGACCAAAGTCAATGCTGTTTATTTATTACCGATCACTAAAGAGAAGTCAGGGCTGACCCAAGGAACCAAAGAGAAAGTATACGAAGCAATTATTGAAGAAAAAACAAAGGAATATATCTTTCTGAGAATATCCAGGGACTGCTGTGAAGAGCTTAACCTTCGAGCAGATTGTGAAATGCAGGTATGTTGGGGTGAAATCTTTTTTACTTTTTAAAAATATATATATATTTATTATGTTTTCGGGTGAAATCTTTTTTAGATGCTTTTGACTCTTTCTATACTTGGAGTCCTGGTGACTTCAGTCCCAACCTAGATACCTGCATGGTATATCTGAAACCAATACAGCATTTTAAAGGGAGATCTGAAGACAAGGAAGAGCTTATGTGTAATGCTGTAAAATCAATTGAGAAAGAATAAAGGAAGTTTATTCCTGTGGTTGTGTTAGGTTAACAATTGGGAGAGTCATGACTTTTCTGGTTCAAAAGATATGTATAGACTACCTTATCAGAACTATTGCTGCGGGTTAAGCTTGGTATTATGAAACAGGGACAGAAGTACCATCTGTAAAAACTTTGATAGTTGTTGCAATCAGGAGTAAATAGCAGGGCAGAATGGCCAATGTGGGATTCAAGGAAAGTATCACAATTTTTTTTAGCTTTAAATAAAAGTGTCTAGTTGTGAGCATACCTGCATGGTGTCATCTTCAATCTTCATCAATTTTTATTATGGTCATGGGCCAGCACCAATGTGGTCGTCTTATTTAGCATTTTTATTTAATGTACATTTATTATTAAGTGTAACATGAGATATATTTTCCCCAGAACAACAACCCTATGAAGAGGGGTCAACCTATTCTCCAAAGCACCTGAAGGCAGGACAAGAAGCAATGGATGGAAACCAATCAAGGAGAGAAGCAATCTAGTACTAAATAGAAATTTCCTGACAGTTAGAACAATGAATCAGTGGAATGACTTGCCTCCAGAAGTTGTGAGTGCTCCAACACTGGAGGTTTTTAAGAAGAGATTGGACAACCATTTGTCTAAAATGGTATAGGATTTCCTGCTTGAACAGGAAGTTGGATTTCCAGTTCTGCTATTCTGAGGCTGTGGAGGCCTTGGTGCTCTCTGAGCTTGGTTGCTTGCTTGCAAAAGTTTCATTATTCAATAAAGTAAGCTAAGCTCAGAGAATATCAAGGATTCCACAATTCAAGCTTGAGTACACACATTCTCTTATTTATTTATTTATTTATTAATAAAATTTGTATGCCGCCCAACTCCCAAAGGACTCTGGGCGGCTCACAACACAACTCTTCTATTGGAACCTATGATGTTGTGTTGCTCTGGGAGAAAATAACAGACCCAAAGTCCCAGTGAGCTTCCATGATTGAGGATGGACTAAAATCTCTCCACTCCTAGCCTGACATCTTAACCGTTCGACAAAATTTGTCTTATTAACTTGAATAAGCAAATATCATCAAAACCACTGCTTCATCTTTCTTAGTTTTTTTCTAATTGGACTGTAAGAAATATATGGAGCTTTGAAATTATCTCATCATATTAGACATAAATAAGCATCTAGTTTAATTTTTATGTTTGTTTTTATAGGTAATAAAATTTAATGGTCCAAATTAATCATTGGCATTTAAAAATGAAAGTATGCCTTTTATTTCCCAGTTAAAAATCTGTTCTGATACAGAAAAACCACAGGGTTGACTCAAGTGAATCTGTTATCCTCAAGGCTCAAAATCCGCACCAGTGCAGATTATTGATTACAGGACCATCCATGATTTCATTTTTTTTGCCTGAAAATGCAAACTTTTGAAAATAATTCTGTCTATAACCCTGCTGTTTGTTCCTTTAACTGTCATCTATGCTCACCAACACTTTTTGCTCCACATACATAGCATGAGTCATTGAAACTGCTTTCAATGGTGTGTCTTATCAACCTCTTCACTGTACTTAAGAGTGAACAACTTCCACCCCCCCTTGAAAAGGTAGACATTATTGTGTATTATCAAAGTGGGAGTGTGACAATCTGCAGTCCTCTCTAGACAGACCCCTCAAGGTGTGCTTGTGTATGTGTGTGTATGTGTGCTTTTAATGGCTCTATTGTTATGGCTTCAGATCTTTTACTCCACACGCTAAAGAATTGTAAAAGCTTATTTTTGTTTTGGTAATCAAAAGTAAAATACTTTTACTTAGCATTTTCCATGCTTTTTTTCAACAAAAATTATTTGACACTCTTCTTAAATAAAAGGAAATGAAACCGTAAACTATAAAAATAAGCAGAAAAAAACTAAAATTGTTGAAATAGCGTCAAAATAAAACTAGTGTGAGAATCAAAATAAAACTAGTATGAGAAAAGGCAAAGAGCTTAAACTTGGAAATTTAGGAAAATTAAAATGTCTTCATCCATGGCATAATACCTTCTGTGGGAAGACGATTCACAATTGAAGTGCAACCATAGAAGATGCTTTTTCTTTAATAAGATTTCCTTTGCAGGAGCACCAGGAGATGATTAATTAATTATGGCCCTCTGGTTCATTTGTGCTATATCACATATTTTGCAACATAACTTTTAAAGAATAGAAAATAGCATTAAAAATTCAAAAATGCAGACATCCTTCTGAAGGAGTTTTTGTATAAATGCCTAATTATAATATCTAAACTAATACATAATAATGGTTTCATTGTATAATAAAAGAAAAAAACAACCAGATAGACAATGTACTCAGTAAGTGTCCATTTTGCTAAATGTGATAACAGTAAGTGCATTTCGGGGCAAGTGATGGAGCACTATGGCAGAAATAATTTGTTTTGCAGAAAACTGAAAATACTTCGGAAGAAATCTGTCTAGACAATAATGGCAACTACGTCTTATTTCATTATCATGATTGAAGCAGCTCAGTTCTCTCTTTAGTTCTCAGTTCAATAAAAGCTGTTGCAACCTGTGATAATCAAATTAAACATCGGGCAGCTCCAATTTGAATACAATTAAATGTAATATAATTCTGATGGAGGAGATAGCTGCAGCCATCTTCATTTACAGGGTACATTTCAACTTATTTCATTAGAGGAGGTAGATAAGTGCCTAAAAGCAGTTGATCAATATAGTCCTGATTTGATCCTATATGAAATCAGTCCCGTTCTTGATCTCAGACTCAATAGCGTGTTTGCCAGACCTTTATTAAAAATAAATCCTTAAGTCTCCTAAAATAAATAATAAATTATCAAGATCAAGCCTAATAATTTCATAACTGATAAAATAATGATGATGATGATGATGATAATGATGATGATAATGATGATGTTTGGAAATGTTTGAAAAGGTAGTTTTTGAGTATTAAGAATCATAGGCCCATTTTTGATAGATGAGATGAATGAGAAAATTGTGACCTTGTTGATTCTTCATGATCTTTCAGTGCCATGAGTATGTATGAGGTTTTTTTATTTAAAATAAAATAGAATAACAGAGTTGGAAAGGACCTTGGAGTTCTTCTAGTCCAACCCCCTGCTCAGTCAGGAAACCCTATACCAGGGGTGTCAAACTCGCATCGTCACGGCACCATCACGTGACATATCGTGACTTTTTCTCCCTTTGCTAAACCGGGCGTGGGCGTGGCCAGCGCCTGACTCATCCAGCCCGCAGGCTGTGAGTTTGACAGCCCTGCCCTATACCACTTCAGACAAATGGTTCTCCAATCTCTTCTTAAAAACTTCCAGTGTTGGAGCATTCACAACTTCTGGAGGCAAGTTGTTCCACTGATTTGTTGTTCTAATTGTCCGGAAATTTCTCCTTAGTTCTAGGTTGCTTCTCTCCTTGATTAGTTTCCATCCATTGCTTCTTGTCCTGTCTTCAGGTGCTTTGGAGAATAGCTTGACACCCTCTTCTTTGTGGCAACCCCTGAGATATCGGAACACTGCTATCATGTCTCCCCTAGTCCATGTTTAGGTTGGTAGTGAAACACATTACATAAAAGTGGTTCTTCACTTAGTCTGTATATGTTAGAAAACCCTATGTGCTGTATTTATTTTTGCCTTCCATGGACTATCTAGGTTTTTTTTTTCTTACTGTGAATCGTATGTATGAGGCCACCTTTAATGTATGTCTAGATACATTAGCCAATTCAAAATGATTTCATCAATTGAATTATATTACTTGAAGGGAACATAAGCAACTGCGTTGACTACTTCTCCATCTGTACAAAAGATGTAAATGATGTTTAAAGCCTTTAACAGCCATGGCACAGTTCCGTTAAGATTATATATTTTCTTAGCTTTTTTTTAAACTGTGAGAAGCAGAAGAGAACTTACTCCACTGAATCTGTTTGAGTTTGCTGGATTAATGGCAATCAACACTTTTTCAGTTTTAGCATTCCTCTTTGGAACATCCTTTGTTGTTGTTGTTGTTTTAATTTTATCCAATAGAATTGGGATCATTTAGAATTATTTCATTCCTGCAAGGCAAAATGATTTTCATTATTTGTGTTTGTGGATATGTTGTTTCACAGCTCTAATTATTTATTTTAAACCTTACTATGTATAACAGTTCTTAATATTTTAAAGTTAAAATTTGTATCAACCTATGAACAAATTAGTGATTTTTAAATACTTGATTTCTGCTGTTTCTTACAAATTGTCCTTATTTCCTTCTGTACATTTCACCAAAAAACTATCACTCAGTTTTATTTGCCCACCAGAGGTTTGTTTGTTCTTTTATAAAAAATCCATCAACTGTCAAATTAGAAAGCCCATTTCTTGTAATATAAAAATAGCGTATTAAAATTATTTATTTAGAAATTTTATATAAAAGATAGAAAGCTATGAATGAATTCCAGGATATGGTAATACTGTATGTTGTAATCTACCATAGAGTGTTGATTGACATCATTAATAGCAGACAATTTACTGTCACCTGATATTGGAGGATGTAATGGAAAACTTGTCCTTGTGTCATATTTTCTGAACAAATTTTACTTCCATTAAATGCATTTAATATATTCTTCTATACACCATGAAATGTTTTCTCTATCTGCTTTCTGTAGGCATGTAGTGGCTGATTGGCTATCAAGTAGAAGAACTTTCAAATACAATATTCATGTACAGATTGTAATAAATGAATTTTCATTGATGGAAATTGACAGTGTCACTTTCTAATCAATTGAAAAATTATGTGGGAATCTTAATGTATTTATTTAACATGCATAATTAGTTGACATGCTGCTTACATCAGTGGTACTCAAGCTGTGTATAATGCCTAACAAACAATAATCAAAAGGCTAATTGGCTCTATCTGAAAATAGCACTTCAGTACAGAATGAAATGGTTCATTAGAGGTGGTGACTAGATTACTTTCAGAGGTTACTTGAAGTTGAACTTGTTAATGTCATTCCTGCATTTTGCTAAATAGCACTGATGTATTATGGAGCGCATTTAGCTTTACATAATAATAAAAGATTATTATCCATCCACTCCATTAATAGGTTTCTATATTTTAGAGAGGGAGTGGGTAGTTTGTGACCTCAAGTTCATGTGGCTGCCAAATCCCCTCAGATCATAACCAGGGAAAACCAAGACAGTTTGCTCTCATCTTGGGGTGGAAAACATATGGAAGCTACAATATATCCTCAGTATATTCTAGTTTAAAAACCAGTTAAATCCTCCAAATTCCCCTCTGATCCCATCCACATGTGTATTATAGTTACATATAGCTCACCTTATTTGTTTGTTTGTTTGTTTCACATATTTATAAGCCCACACAACTCAAGCAGTGTGCCTCTGGGCCATGTGACTCATGTTTAGTGACAAAGGCTCCCATTGAAATAATTTGGCAAACGAAGGGAATCACACTGTAAGATTGGCTGGAGAATGCTTTGGTAAGAGGAAGGGAAGGTAGAAGAAGGTAAAGGTGTTTATCTAACCTTTCTGTAAGTCATGTGTATGCCTGACAGTTTTCTGTAGTTGGCTTCCCAATCATTGCACTTCTTGTTGACCAAATTGGCCGAGGGGGGGGGGGGAATTAATGAAGCATTATGAGAGCCGTGTGAAACTGATACTGTCAGATTCGCTTTCTTTCTCATGTTTCTACTAGTTTACTACTTAGGTTTTGCCTAAGACTGTTGCTTATATTTGCTTTAGTTCTTTAACTTTGCGGTTGTGCAAAGCATTTAGAAGAATGCCACAGGTAGGGCACCACAAATGAAACACCACTTCTGGAAGTATTAAAGCAGCCACATTTGTTGGATGGCTCATGGCTCTGTTTTTAAGAATGTCCTCAGCTAGGTGCATGTATGTGTGCGTGCACCCATGTTACAAGCACTGAGGCTTTGTTTCACTAGTGGTCCCAGGTTGATTGTCTTTTGTTCTCTGTGTCCTAAAGCTGGAAACAAGTTTGACTTTAAAAGCTGGAATTTTCATAGGGTTTCTTTTTTCCAGCAAGCTTTAGAGCAATGTAATCCTATTTCTTTACATGATAGGATATAATTTGCATGTCTGTAGGCTATTCCAGAACTCCATCTAAATCTGTAAGCTTCAGTCTACCCTTCCCTTTTTGTCCAATGAAGAATTCTCAGAATTTCAAAAATGTGAATGCTAGTTTGAACATGTTAGGATATTGAGGTTCCCTCTCCCCATTTATAGTCAAAACAGATCCTTTTTGTTGTTACATACATAAATAATATAAGAAATAACTTTTGTGTTATTTAGGGAAATTGCTTTGACAACATAATGTAGTGCTCTGGTTATATTCCTAGTGGGAATTGTGGTGGATAACATACTCTGTTTGGCTCCTATTAAATTGTTTGAAATTTTACATTTTCTCTTTTTGAATATGTGTGTATGTATGTATGTATGTATAGATAAATAAACTTATCCCAATATTATAGAATTGTTTGAGCAGTCAAAAGCATGATAGAGTAAATGAAGTAACATTGCCTTATAATGGCTGGTTTTAAAAATCAAATAAATAGATTTTATTGATTTTTTAAAATTTTTCTAATTTTTTAATTATTTCTAATTTTTTAATGGGTTAATAAAATAAAGTTTTTAATGCCTTGCTCTTTCAAAATAATGTTTGTTTTTACCTTAATTAAAAAGAGATGATGTGTTTGCATTATATCAGTTTGCGATATTAACATGTGGTCAAGTAGGAATGTGTTAATTATTAATTATCATTCAAGTTTCAAAAAGTTTATTCACAAATTATGTAGTTTTCTGGTGACAATATAGGAGATTCATTATTTGCACGAGTGTAACTAGTCCTTTTAATTTCCTGTTTTCTGGCATGTTATTCATTTATTCATTCCTTCATTCTTACATTCATTTTGTATGCACTTAGGTCGAGCTTCAGTTTCAGTTAAACCGCTTACCCCTCTGTGAAATGCATTATGCCTTGGATAGGATCAAGGACAATGGTATTCTGTTTCCAGATGTCAGCATGACCCCCACAATACCTTGGAGTCCCAACAGGTACAAAAACATTAATACTTTGATACAGGGAACTAGTATATTAAAATTACAGAATTTGCATTCCTTGTATTTAGATGATTCATATAACCTTGTCCACTAGAATGTCTTAGGTAAAGTGATGAAAACGAATGACTAGTTTTTCCTATGAATGTCAGGATTAGGCAATGGACTATTTTTATTCTTTATATCAAAGGCCAGTTTTAATCAATCACATCCTTTACAGAAGAAACTGCTTTAAAAGCGAACTGTTCTTTCAAATGTGATGTACTTAATGCAGATTAAAGCTCAGTTGGAAGCATTTGTGTTGGTTTATATAACAAGCTATGGAGAAAAGCTGGACCTGTATGGAGCAATCTAAAAGAATCCGGTATGAGAGGATTTTAATCTGCCTGATGATGTGATGTTGCATCTTTTGGTTAGGGGTGTGGTGAGAATCAATAACATTTCTAACATCTGGTTTGTAGTATTTGTAGCATATTAAGCTAGTTTGTTTTTTAATCTGACTATTACGCTAGCCGGTTACAGGCAGCAAATGAATTAAACTGCTGTGTTTTTGTGACTTTTGTATATTGTTCATGCATATATTTCTTGTAGATCAATACATGCAAATGTTTCTGAGATATGAATCTACCGTAATATAAACAGTACATTTTACAAAAAGGTAGCAAAAAAGTATAAAAGAATCAAAAGGTATTTTACCATTTGAGGAAGCAATGCTGCATTCAAAGCCTTTTGAGCTTGAATTTAAACTGATTTCATTGTTTGAAAGTAAGGTACATTGTAATCTAGGCAAGGAGTAGACAATCTTTTTATCCCAACAACTCTTTTTTTATTTCTATTTCTTTGTATGCAAGATAATTAGATCACTGGAGAAGATAAGATTATGATTTTGAGCCTGATATTTCTCTCTTTAAGGTTTTTTTTAAAGTTTGTATAGGTTTTACTTTTATCTCCCAGTGGCAATACCAAGCCAGCATTGGCAGATCTTGGAAAAATTAAGTGGGTTTTTAGACCATGGGAAGAAGACAGTAGCAAACCACTTCCATATTGTTGTTGCAAAAACTTGCAATACTTGTAGTCCTCAGGAGCCAAATTCAATTGAGGGAGTCTTCATCTTTTACCACAAAAGACAAAGAGACAGCAATTATTCTTGAATACAGGTAGTCCTTGCTTAATCTAATTGGAACTGGAATTTTCATTGCTAAGTGAGGCAGTTGTTAGGTGAAACGTCACAGGACCTCATTGCTTAGCAATAATAGTTCCATTAGTTAGGCCAGGATTGTGCTCTTGTTAAATAAATACTTCACGCTTCTCCTGCCCTGCCACACTTGCCTCTGTTTCAGTCCCCCACCACCTCTTTTGGCCTTTTGACCACCATGTATTCTACGCCCACCCACTGCCACCCCCCGAAAGCTGCTGGCCCTTTGCAAAGCTTTGGAAGAGGAATGCTCTGCTGGGAGTGAGCAGAGGATCTGTGGGTGGTTACTGTTGGTGCTGGAATCGCCTCCAGTCCACACAGAAGGCCACAAGCCATTTCTCTAGGAACACTTCCAGTGTGAACTACAGAGCTTATGCCGCAAACAGTCCTGGAGAACCTGTCTGTGGGCTTCAACACATTGGAAGCTGCTGGCCCTTTGCAAGGTTTTGCAGGAGGAAGGCTGGACTTGAGAGTAAGAGGTGGGCTGTACTGGTGCTGGGCTCGTCTCCATACCTCATTGAAGCCTGCAGGCTGGGTCTCCATGAGTGCTTCTGACACAAGCTGCAGAGAAGTGGAAGCCCTCATCCCTCCGCTGCTTCCAATTCTGCCACTACCCTGGACAGCACCTGCCACACATTCTCCACCTTCACCTGGAAAGGCGCCGCCACCTCTCCTGCCTTGCCCACTGACAAAGAGCACTACACCTTGCTGCCACACTGCCTTCTCCCTGGCTGGACCCATCAATCTTTGGCAGATGAGGCTCTGCTGCCCTGCTATGAGCACTTGGATTCTGGGCCAGCAGCATGAACAAGTCAGTCAGATGGTAGTGATGGGATGGAGGGGAGCAGGGCTCTGCGGTAGAGTCCAGAGCAGCAAAAAGGACAGAAATAGGGAGAAAAACAGGCATGTGGGAGGTGAAACTCCCCTGCAGTCCTCTGTATGCCTACTTCTAAATCTGCCACTGCCCATGCTAAAGCTGCAGTTTAAAACAATCATTAATCTTCTAATCTATAAGTGGTCTCAAGCATTTACTGCCACAATTTCATTCTTTCCAATTCTATAGTGTTAGTGCTGCTCAGTGTCAGAGGTAGGATTTTATATTCCTTCCCAAATTATTTAAAAACATCCACCCAATTGATCACATTTTTAATTATATGGTTCATTTCTGTTTTGTTAATGTCACTTGTATTAATTAACCAAAAATAATATTCTGTGGTGTTAAATAAATTGAACAATGAATGAACAAGTATTATGGTGATGTAATGACAGTTGAAAGCTTATTAGATCTTTTAAAACTTAGCTTTGATTATAAAAGCAAAATGTGAAGGAGGTTCTCAAGGCCTATTTCAAACCAAGTTGGGGTGTTTTAGGCCTTTTGGACAGAATGAAACAGGGCTGTTTTCTTCCAAGCAGAAGGGGTGTGGGAGGAGCGGCCAAAAGGCCAAGGATGTCATCTGCTGAGATGGTAAGGCAGTGAAAAGAAGGAGTGTCAGACCCATGGCAAGTGAAATGGTGGGAGATGCTGGGATGGGTGGCTGAAGGGATGGAAGGAGAAAAGATGCTGGGAAATCAGTGGTAGGCAGGATGGCCCACTGGCTAGTGAGACATGCTGCGCTGGGAATGGCAATAACTGAGAGGAGGGGGAAGATTGAGGGCAGATGGACCAATGGGATATCAGACATTGGTGAGAGTTGAAGGAAGGAAGAGGAGGTGATAAGATTTGGAACAGGCAGGTTAGTGGGATATATCCCACTGGGAATACTGAAAGAAAATAGAGAGGGGATAAAGCGCAATAGCCTTGACCTACTCAGCCCATCCAGATTTTGTTTCATGTGAAATGAAGTGTTCTGGATTTTGGTTCTGTCTGATCTGAAATGGCTCAACAGAACCTCTAGAGCAGGGGTGGGGAACTATGGCCCTTTTATGACTTGTGGACTTCAACTCCCAGAATTCCTGAGCCAGCCATGCTCCTAGTTAATCAATCAGATGGGTGCAATTGAGTGAAATATTTGATATGACCAAATATTAAACAGTTTTAATTTTTTTTAAGAAGAGGGATACTTTTTATCCTGAGTATTAGTTTTCAGATTATAAAAACGGTGGAAGAATTTATTACTACAAACTTTGTTTCTGATGTGTCTTTGATTATATCCTGCTTTCTATTGTGCAGGCAGTGGGATGAGCAGTTGGATCCTAGGCTCAATGCAAAGCAGAAAGAGGCTGTTCTGGCCATCACAACTCCACTGTCAATTCAACTGCCTCCAGTCCTTATTATCGGTCCTTATGGGACGGGCAAAACCTTCACTTTGGCTCAGGCAGTCAAACAAATTCTCCAACAGCAGGACACTAGGTGAGATGGGATGATCTGCAGATTTTTAATTAGGAGGCAAATGCCTCTCTTTATTTAAAGGTTAGCAGAGTAGAATTTTCATCCAGCTTTACCCCTCCCCCCCTTTCCCACCATCCCTCATTGTCTTATATAGATATTTAGGAGAGTATTTGTGAGTCTAATCTTTCCCTTTGAATTAAAAGTGGCACCCTGTGAATAAAAGCACAGCATTCCATTTAGAAATCAGTGATTTGTATAGCATTGGGTTAGTGATCTGTGTTTATAAAACCGTATTACTTTTTTTTTTATTTACCCACATTTGTACGCCACTAATTCCTGTGATTCTAGGTGGCTTAAAATATATAAAACTAAAACATGGATAAAAATAGAATAAAAGCAATTAATCATAAATAAAACTTAAATACTCGAAAGGACATGAAGGTAGGGGCACATAGGATCTTGGGGCCATACTGTTCCAGGCAGAGGGGGCAACGCCTGAGAATGTCTTCCTGCTAGGCCATGATGGAGGCAGGTAGGCAGGCAGATTCTGTCTGGAGAAGATGGCCCTGAAGTAATGGAAAGCAATTGTAAAGGTTTTGTTGAAAGGATGTACGTTCCCACAGAAGTTAGGAACATCATTAAATCATAAAATTTGCAGATTAATTTCATTGAAAGAAGTATGCAGAAAAGATGATCACTATTTTTTTGTAATTTTACTGCTTTGAATGATTTTCTGTTTCTTCATTGCTTTTTTATTTGCACCATTTATTCCAGCAGGATTCTCATTTGCACCCATTCTAATAGTGCTGCTGATCTCTACATAAAGGATTATTTACATCCATATGTAGAAGCAGGCAATCCCCAGGCGAGACCTCTCAGGTATTTTTTAAGGTTTATTACGTATCTATACAATATCTTAAGAAAAGGTGTCTGTTCCAAACAGTTTTGAAAAAAACCATAGAGCTTTCACGTCTATTGGCATTTTAAAACGATGCTTTTGCATAACCTAGAGACTCTAACATGCATAATGAAAGAATGTCATTTGTGAGCTCATTTCATGCATTAAAGATAAAGACATCCTTTTTTAAGTTGTTCTTATGTGTTTATTTGTGCTTTCCTAACTGAACAAATTTTGATATGGTCCTCTAAAAAGCTGCTAAAATATTTTAACAAAATATTGGTTGAATTTTGTTGGGGGTAAATAATGCTTCTTTAATTCAGAGCCAATTTAGAATGAACAATTGTTTCAAAAGCTACATATCTGGGAAATCATAAAAAATTAGTTCAGTATCAACCTCTTTGTGTATTTAAATGAACTTGCTTCATGTATTTTCTCTAGAGTTAGCAAAAGAAAATTAATTGGGAAATAAAATATACGTTGTTTTTGTGAGAAATGTGTGTATATTTACATCTGGAATATGTAGTTTTTTCTTAAAATGGATATGTATATAATTTAAGAGTTCATTTAAGTCCTAAACCTGCTATGAAAACTTCATCACTGCATTCTATTGTCCTGATGTCAGGACAGTAGTCGACCATGGATGGAATATTATAGCAAACAAATGTTTTATATTTAAAATGATACTAATGGGCATGTGAAGTGGCAGCTTTGCTCTAGTGTCACCTGTAACAAAGATTACACCATTCATAGCAACCTGCAATCTATAAAATAACTCAATTTTGAACTGTCTCAAATTCAAAACACTCCATTTCAAATGTGAGATATTTTGAATTTAAAATGTTTTGCATATCACCATGAGCAGTCCTGATTTCTCCTAGAATATTTCCTTTCTTACTCTAAGATAGCTTAGAATTAGAATTTCTATCTTCTACCCATAAAAATAGAAAAGAATCGCATGTATCAAAGATATTTTTCTGCAAGGAAAAATCCTACAAGAGTGTTTGTTTTCAGAAGATTGGATAAATGGAATCAAGTCACTTTTAAGAGACTTCATGTTCAGAACAGGGAATGTTTGAGTACAAAAGAACATATCTCATTATTTTCACCTTCTTCATTTGCAAACAAGATATTGGTTGTATGAATAGGTACCACTAGGGAAATTGATTCTGTTCATTGCTGATCATATTTGGATACAATCGTATTTGGGAATAGGATTTATTACTTGTCAGTGTAATACAAGGATTAAACTATTTGGCTGGAATGGAGTAGATCCAAGTGCATCCCCCTTCACCCAACCTCTGGGTTATTCTGGATCCGGTATCGTGTTTCCCCGAAAATAAGACCCAACCAGAAAATAAGCCCTAGCATGATTTTTCAGGATGTTCGTAATATAAGCCCTACCCCAAAAATAAGCCCCAGTTAGGATTGTCAGACACATTTAGTACCGTATTTCCCTGAAAATAAGACCTAACAGGAAAATAAGCCCTAATGTGTCTTTTGGAGCAAAAATTAATATAAGACCCGGTCTTATTTTTGAGGAAACACGGGTATTCTCCTCCTTGCCCAGTCCTGCTAACTCTGCCATGGTCATTGTTGTGCGGATAAAGTCAAGAAGATTTCTATAGAAGTTTGAATCAACATAAAGATGGAAAATAAATGCAAAGACTGAAATGAAAAGGGATTAGGAAGAAGTCTTCCATGAAAATCACATTGAGTACGTATTCTTACAATCTTTTAATTCCTCTGCAACATTGGCTTGGCTCACTGAAATAAGTTATTTGTTACCGTTTGATGAACATTTAGCCTTTGGTGGCAAGAACTCAATATTACAGCTTTGCATGCAGTGGGTCGTAAATTCAGTCTCTGACAATTCTAGTTGAAAATGAAATCACAAAGTGGACTGGAAAACTAAGTTTCTGCTAATACAGATAGACAGTTGATCTAGATCAGGGGTATCCAACTTCGGCGACTTTAAGACCTGTGGACTTCAACTCCCAGAATTCCCTAGCCAGCCCCTAGCCATGTTGAAGAGTTACCATTTAATTTTTTTAAAAAAATTTATAGAGATTTTATAGATTTTATTTCTGTAATGGATTCTATTCCTTGCAAAGGCAAGGAAGCAACACAAACGCCTTTGAGTAAGCCAAAATATCTGGTTCATATTGATCTCTTAGAATATGCTTACGCTGAAGATATCTCAACTGTTGCAAATGGGGAAGACTAAATTCATCGTGAAGTTGAGAAATCATTTATAGAGTTTATTTGTAATTTAAGTGTGGAGGACTTACTGAGGAGTACATAACAATTTGATATAGTCCACTGAAACCCAAGCTGCCATTTAATCATTTCAGATACAACGTGGGTGATTGTTAAAAAGCCATGCAATTAGGAATTTTTTGAGATTAAGTACTGAAAAATCTTCCACTTTAGTCCTTTGAAATTTAATTGATTTCAGAAACTTATTTAACACATTCAATAAGAAACTGTTTAGGCTTCCTGTCTAACGGAGGAATGGCCTCTGTTTGGAAAAGCAATAGCAAACGAGGTAGTACCGGTATTTCTATTTTTAGAGATAATACGATTGCTTAAATGTTAATTTTTACGCTTACCATGGTCAGAGATTCACTGACATTCAGAAATGTTCAAGATTTTTATTTCACTATATATAATTCTACCTTATCATTTTGATTCCAAATAGAGAAACAAAATTTATGTTCCTCATTTGCTCCTTTTCCAGATAATTTGCCAAACAGAATTAGAATTAATAGTTTTAGGAATGAATCACAATAGAATTGTTTTCTTTTTTCATCTGCAAGAGAACAAGGAAGCTAACGGATCTAATCCATCTCCTTAGTTTTCATTTTCGTACTAGTGACTAGACTATGCTTATTATGAAACACGCTTTAAGTGGAAACCCATATATACAGTACATATCACCTCAGGGACTTTATTCCATACTGTATAGGACACAGTTCACCTTCTGCTGCCTTCTCATGCCTGCTATCTTGTCAGATAACAGAAGCATCTTTTCATAGAAGGCTCTAGTGCTTGTGCTAGAAACTGGGAACTCATGGTGAGGCATTTATAAAATAAATGTAATATTTTTCATTAGTTAAATTCTCTGTTTCCATCTTTTAGCATTTTTGCAGCAAATATATCTTAAGTTTTGGAAAGTTGATTGCTCAGGACTTCATAAAAATAACCCCCCTAATCCAGTCTAGCTTGCTTTTTATTATTTTATCTTCCACAAGTAGCTAAACAACTTTAATCATGATTAAAGATTATTAAACAGGTTAAAACAAGTGTAGATGAGTGAGACTTCAAGAACTCATATTGATCTGGGATTAGCATAATTCTTCCCCCTATTTTTAAAGAATTGCCTTGAATTACATACATACAGGATAATGCAGATAGTTTTTATTTTTGGTATGTTTTTCACATGTATCTAATTGTATGTGTATAAGACATTTTACTTTAGATCAAAGCCCCAGTTTCTTTGAAGTATATTTATTTCGAAGTTTTGAAATGTTCGCAAATGCTTTCAAAATAGCTGTGAGAAATAGCAAGGCAATACAGTGAGAAGTGTTATATAACTGCTAGTTGCAAGACATTTGTTATGATAGACCTGAAGTATAAAATCACCTCACTTAAATCACTGTTATCTCACCAAAGGGTTTGATTTTTCTTCACCATAGACCCAATTCAACTAAATTAAAGAAAATCAGTTTGAAAAGTTTTCTTATTTTCTTAAAATCTAAATTATAATGGTCGTGTGATCGGTCACTATTTTAAAATAAGGTTTTCCCTAAAACTACAATCTGGGGAAAATAAAAATGTTATGGAAAGTTTGTGAATAAATCAAGGATATTATATGGCTGGGCACTTTCACTGTGTTTGATATTACATTATTGATGCATGGTTCTGAGACCCTTTTACTTATCAAACATAAATAACAAGCATACATTTTTTGTACGATTTGTACTAATAACTTTGCTTATTAGTAACCTATGACTATCACTAAGTGTTGTATCTTATGATTCTTGATGAATGTATTTTATTTTTCGTTATGTACACAGGGAGCATATGCACCAAAGACAAATTCCTTGTGTGTCCAATCACACTTGGCCAATAAAGAATTCTATTCTATTCTATTCTATTCTATTCTATTCTATTCTATTCTATTCTATTCTATTCTATTCTATTCTATTCTATTCTATTCTATTCTATTCTATTCTACTCTACTCTACTCTACTCTACTCTACTCTACTCTACTCTACTCTACTCTACTCTACTCTACTCTACTCTACTCTACATACACGTCAGTGCACTTGTACAGTTCTACCCCCCCCCCTTCCGTTACTTTATGAAATTTGTTCTGGATCCCCATCCTGCATCAGTTTAGGAAAATCCTGTTGCTATATTAACCATGTCTGGTCTGCTGAAGTACAGATAAAAATAGGTATTAAATATCCATAAAATGTAGTTGATAGTTTAATTTCTGAATAAGATTGCAACCATCCACAGTCAAATTACAATGCGTTTAATAGGAATGTTTTGTAATACTTTTTTTGGAAATTGGGTCATACTGTGCATAGCTGTTAAATGCTTTGTGGACATATTGGTTGCTTACTTTCGTATATGAATGTGCTACTCTGTGTTACTGGTATTTCCTTGGAGTGGGGCGATCTGAGTATTACAGATAGTCCTTGACTTACAATCATTCATTTAGTGACTGTTCAAAGTTATAATGGCACTAAAAAGTGACTTGTGACTGTTTTCACACGAAAACGATGTTTGCAGCATCCCCATAGTCACGTGATCAAAATTTGGATGCTTGGCAACTGGCTCATATTTATGACCGTTGCAGTGTCCCAGATTCATGTGATCCCCTTTTGCAACCTCCTGACAAGCAATGGGGAAGCCAGATGCATTTAACAACTGTGTTACTAACTTAACAACTGTAGTGATTCATTCAACAGCTGTGGCAAGAATGGTAGTAAAATGAGGGAAAACTCACTTAACAGCTGCCTCACCGACCAACAGAAATTTTGGACTCAGTTGTGGTCGTAAGTTGAGAACTACTGTATAGGAGCAAAGACATCCAAATTTAAGACAGGTAGCAATATCTGTAACAAGCTAGCCTGTCTTAAGCTGCTGAAATAAAAGGAAGCAAATTTAAGGTGTGCTGATGGGTTTTTCTGCGTGTTTGTCTTTTGCTTTCCATTTTGTGTCTTGCACTTCGTGTATCTGTCATGCAACCCTGTTCCTTCCTTCTTTTTCTATATATCTGTGGACGATGAGACTTCTGCTCATTGTCCTGCAAGCTGTATGTCTCTCCTACATGGACCCTCTGCTTTATTTTCTAATTATTGTCTCTCCTTTTTTTGAAGCACATTTTGCATGGCATGTACATATGTACTACTGATCCTTGAAACTGTAGTTATAGCCCGCAGTTTGATTTCACCACATTGATTTATTTGTTTAGTTTGGGTTGAGTGTTCTCTGCTGTGGATTTATTTATTGCTTTGGGGACTATTCTCGCTCTGTATTCCTTACTCAGATGCATTTTTTTCTATGAGTAAAAAATAGAGTGAGAATAATCCCCAAAGCAATAAATAAGCATTTTTCCCCCTGAATGCTTCATTTATGTAAAATAGTTCTACATGTGTATGTGGTGTATTAGTGACTGTATACACCAGGGGTGTCAACTCAAGGCCCACGGGCTGGATCCGGCCCTTGGGGTGCTTAGATCTGGCCCACGGAGCCACCCTGAAACAGCGAAGGACTGGCCCGTGGTGCCTCTGCCAGCAAAAACGGAGCTTGGGAGGGCCGCATGCTTTTTTGCTGGCAGAGGGTTGCAGGAGGCCGTCCCAGTGAAAACGGAGCTCGCGAGGGCCGTGCGTGGCACCCCCAAGCTCCGTTTTAGCTGGCAGAGGGTTGCAGGAGGCCGTCCCAGCTGAAAACGGAGCTTGGGAGCCCATTTTCGCTGGCAGAGCGCTTGGACCACCACAGGCGCCCCCAACACGAATGATGTCAAGATGGCCACGCCCACCCTGGCCACACCCACCCCAGCCCCCTGAGGTCAAACACAACCCTGATGCGGCCTTCAAGGAAATCGAGTTTGACACCCCTGGTATACACTGTGGTTGGTCTTCACTTGTAAGCATTCTGTTCTATATGAATTACAGCAACAATCTGGATTATGATGAATTGACCTGTAGTTATCTCATATGAAGTGTGATATTACTCAGCAGCAAGGAACTTTTAAACAATGCAATTGTTATGTGCAGTCCATCAGCCTTCTCCATTCGGGTGCATTTGTAGCTTGGAAGACACTTCTTAGTGCATATCTGTGTGGTGGCCCATAGGCTGAAAGGTTGCTCGTCCAGGTAGTAGATCAAAAGTTAGCAAACCTTTGGTGGCTGGGTGCAGTTTCCAGTGTTGAAACAATAATACAAAACAGGCATATTGGGGCTTTCTGCTTTTTTCATGGATCTGGGGAACATATTAAGCTACAGGTTTTGTATATTCAAATTTAAATATTGTCAGAAAATTGTGAGAGTAATTTTCAGCGGTTGAAGTTGGAGGGGCTCCAGTGACTGTATACCAAAAGAACTTCGGGCTGGCCTGGAAATGTCAGCTGCCTAATCTTCTAGTAGATGAACAAAATACCTTCTGGGGAATCTACACTTGATTACCCAAATATCTACTAAGTTCCAGTGGTGGGTTGCTCCCGGTTCGGCCCGGTTCTGTGAACCGGTAACGGCGGTGGTGGGAGGCTCCGCCCACCCGCCCGGGACGCTTCTGCGCATGCGCAGAAGCGTCACGAGCGCGCACGTCAACCGGTAGTAACGGGTTTTAGAATCCATTATTGCTAAGTTCACATGCCATTTTGTGATCTGTGGGTACTTAGCTGTAAAATATGGGAGGTTAACATTAAGTAGCAGAAATGTTACTTTGTGATGCAACTGGTTTATGTTAATAATTGAGTCCAGCATGGGTAAAAGAAGAAACAGCAGCATAATGTGAAATTTAGTACATACTTGTAATCATATAAAACTCCTTGTTCTTGTTTCTTCATTGCATGAGGAACTGAAAGTGGTTGTTAGAATTGGTTATGCAAATAAAGGTAGGCCTTGATTAACGACCACTCATTCAGTGACCGTTCCAAGTTACAGTGGTGCTGAAGAAGTGATACTTAAGTCTCCTGTGCCTGGCAACAACCACCTCACAGTGCACATCTTGCCCCATATGACCTTTTGTACACCTCACATGCTCCCCTTCTGGCAGGAACTATCCCACAGCTCTTGCGCTAGTGCCGCACCACACCAGAACCTTGTACCCCCACCCCTGTCCTGCAGCAGCCACCCTGAGCCTTGATGTCCTTGTGCTGTGTGCTATACCGGACCCTCAAATGCTGTCTTTCACTCCCCAGCAGCCACCCTGAGCCTTGATGTCCTTGTGCTGTGTGCTCCACCGGACCCTCACATGCTGTCTTTCACTCCCCAGCAGCCACCCTGAGCCTTGATGTCCTTGTGCTGTGTGCTACACCGGACCCTCACATGCTGTCTTTTTCTCCCCAGCAGCCACCCTGAGCCTTGATGTCCTTGTGCTGTGTGCTGTACCGGACCCTCACATGCTGTCTTTCACTCCCCAGCAGCCACCCTGAACCTTGATGTCCTTGTGCTGTGTGCTACACCGGACCCTCACATGCTGTGTTTCACTCCCCAGCAGCCACCCTGAGCCTTGATGTCCTTGTGCTGTGTGCTACACCAGACCCTCACATGCTGTCTTTCACTCCCCAGCAGCCACCCTGAGCCTTGATGTCCTTGTGCTGTGTGCTGTACCGGACCCTCACATGCTGTCTTTCACTCCCCAGCAGCCATCCTGAGCCTTGCTGCACTTGTACCGTGTGTCTCTGGCCTCCCCATCCCACAAAACAGCAGTCACTTACCTGGGACTTCCGACTTCCTGCTGGCTTCCACACTGATTTTGATTACTGGAAGCCAGAAGGAAGTTGCAAGGAAGTTCTCGCTTAATGACCACTTCACCTAACGATGGCAATAGGGATTGCTCTTGCTAAGCAATGCAGTTGCATGATATAGCATTTTACGACCACCTTGCTTAGTGATAGAAATTCCAGTCCCAATTACCGTCATTAACCTGTGAAATAAGATTTGCTTAGCTTGGCTGCCATCCTCTTAAATCCAGGAACCTTATTTCTGACATAAAATAATAGAAATACTGGTTTTAATTCTATGTCTTGCACAGGAAGTAAATTACAAGGGTAAAGAGTGGGACCTGGCTGTTTAGAGCAGGGTTGGGTTTTCCCACTGATATAGTCAGATTAAGCAAAAGAGCAAAATATAAATATTTTGCAAGTTTAAGGTAATTTGTAAAAAAAAAAAAAGCATATAGATGACTTAAGGCAATTGCAGTGAGTAAGAAGAGCTGAACCACTAAGGAAAGGGTTTCGTAAGAAATCACAGTGATTAGTATCTGTAAAAATAACAAAAAACTTGAATTATTACTTGGTTCACAGGAATTCTGGAAATATAGCAGCTCAAGGAGCAGAATTCAGAGCAGTTCCTTGAAGACTTGAATGTTCAGATCTGCTCACAGACAATGATGATAACCCTGTGGAATTTTCCAGATAAAATTGAATGTAGTTTATAAGTGTTGGTCTTTTCAAAAATGATGATGATGATGATGATGATTAACAACACAAATAATCATCAATTGCTTTTATCAGTTATTAGGTCTGTACAGTGCTTCAGATTCTATCTCTAAAAATTGCTTGAGAGTGCCTTTTCTCAAAAAAGGCAGGGCTGCTTTATGGTGTTTCAGATAGGTGCTGCGTTCCAGCTTCCACGTGCTCTGAAGCCCTTGTTGGAGATGGAATCTGAGCCTTTGCACAATCCTAGCCATTACCTCCTGCACTAATAACTTGAGTCCAATAACCTTCTGGTGGGGAAAAAATGTATTGTTATTGAAGCCAATTAAGGCCAGGTAATCATATGTTTACATAAATGTAACCTGCTGGACTCTGATGACCTGTGACACAATCGTATCTGGGAGAGGGCTAACTAGTTTTACATTGCAAAATAATGCATATAATGTTAAGGAATTCAGTGTATAGTACATTCCTTTATAGTTTACCTTGCTTAATAAATAGTGTTCAAAAATCAGAAGAAAAGTTAAGAGTTCACTGCTGCAATATTTTGTCCAAAAATAAGATCTTTTCCTCTTTTCCAGGGTTTATTTCAGAAATCGCTGGGTAAAAACTGTCCACCCAGTTGTGCATCAATACTGTTTGATTTCAAGCACACATTCCACCTTTCAGATGCCCCAGAAAGAAGACATTCTTAAACAACGAGTAGTAGTGGTTACTTTGAATACTTCACAATATCTGTGTCAGCTAGATCTTGAACCTGGTGAGATAATGTTTTATAAGAAATGATTACTGCTCCTTCTTTTTCAATACGAAGTGATCTTTTTCTACAAGAAGTGAAAGCTATAACGGCTTTATTTTGTGTGACATTCTGTGTGAATTGAAAGCAGTGAGAAAGCAGAGATATATTAACTCATTTTTTATCTACATAAAGTTATATACGTATTAATTCATACTCATGCATGTCTTTATCGTGGATCTTTTCTATAGACAGTTTAAAAAAAGATACTGTTGGCAATTTGAAAATCAGCCAAATCCTGTTTTCTTCCCCCGTAAATGAAATAATATTTTAGGATTTAAAGGGGACTGACATTAAATTGGTATGGCATAGATTAATTTTTCAGAAAGTTTGCAGCTGTGGGAGAGGGGGGTTAATTAACAACATGGGAGAGGAGAAAAAAGTGTGGCTCCTACCTTTATTTTCAGTTAGTTTGCTTGAACTTGGCACAGCTTTGATTCTTCAGAACATTTGACACTTCCACCATAAGTGGAATTAACTGTAAATCTGGCTTTCTATATTGATTTCGCTTAAGGATTTTCTTTAAGTGAACTGTGGGTGGTGTAAATGTAATGTATTGCAGCAATGAAGAGGAGTTGGTATGATCTTATGAACTATAGCTAAATTTTAGATCATTTATTATATATTCAATCTGTGAGTGTTATGAAGAAAGTGGACAGATTTGCTCTGGATTTTCGTCACTTCTGTATAGATTTTTATTAAATCTTTTAATCAGTTTTGTTTTTAATTAGTTCTTGTCTGAAGAGACCCAAATATTAACTAATTAGAATTATTCTACATGTCAACTCCTCAAACTTAGTTGTTTGAAGGAATATAAAAGCAGTTGTAATAAATAATAAAATAATGAATATGTTCATGGGAAATAATCCACAGCTGTAAATATATTTAGGGGTTTGTTCAAGTTCTGCTCAGTCTTCCTTTGCTGTAATATCAACGCACATCTTTAATATATTCAATCTTATATATTTCTTGCCATATATTATGAATTTAAAAATGGCTTTCATACATTCCCATTTGATCAAGAAAGTACTTCAGTGTTGTCAGATTTGCTCTAATATTTTCGCAGCAGCTCTACCTTCTTCACTTTTCCGTACATGAGTAATGCTATTTTTCATTAAAAAAAATAGTTCATTCAGATGTAATTAGCTATTCAAAAGTACCTTGTTCACAATAATAGTTGAAGTGCAATAAGCAGTTGAAATTTTAATTATAATATCTTTTAAGCTATTTTTCATTTGTTATGAATATCAGAGGCAGTCTCTTCCAAACTGAGATTATCCATTTTCTGAATGAATCTTTTGTATACTTTAGTTGTATATTTTTTCTTTCTCTTCAAAAATCTTTGTTTCAAATTTTTAAATTTGAAAGTGTTATTTTTGCCTAACTGGATTTAATTATTTATCTGTATATAAATTAATCTGACATTTTTCAAACTCATACTTTGCATTCTGTTTTGGACTAGATTATTTCTACCAAGTATTCTATTGATGAAAAAATCTCTGTCTCTGTCTCTTTCTCTCTCTCTCTCTGTCTCTCTCTCTCTCTCTCTCTCTCTCTCACTCTCTCTCTCTCTGCCCCCCCCCCCCCTCTCCCCACACTCCCTCCCTCCCCCCTCCCCCCCTCTCTCACACACAAATAAATAAATATCAGGAAAAGAAAACTTGTCTGGGGAGTTAACAATTAAACATTAAAAATGCAGCATGCTATGTATCGTATTTCATTTTAAGCCAGATAAGCCAGGATTGAGAGATTAAGAGGCAACATTCCAGAAAAATATTCCAGGGCACCCAGCAGTAAATGCAAACACTTCAGCAGCCAAATAATCTGAAAGCCTAGAGGGAAATGTGGAATCTCTATAGATCACTGCAACTCTTTATCCTCTACTTTCAATATTAACCCACACCAAGTCTTTAAAGGGGCATAGTTGGGATAGAGGGCCATCTAATTATGGGAAGATACTCTTAAATATATATCTGTCTTTTTCCAAAGATGGTCTTTTAATTTCTAATGCTATACTCTCCCCTCTCCTGGGGCACTAAAAAGGACAGTCACTTCCTTCCCAGAATAACAAGTCAAGATCTCCAATTGAAAACATTAAAAAAGAAAGCGGATGATAAGAGAGTTCAGACAGAGATGACAGACATTATTCCCATATTCAATATGAGCTTCTATCTCTCTTATGTGTCAAGATCAGGGAAAGTAGGAACCAGTTCTCTTATAAATAATGTGTTTCGTACATCTTGCTTTACTTCTTTGAGACTTGCGTGTGGATGAGAAAAAGGAGTTGCGAGGGGATACTTTTTGCTCGTCTAAAGATTTTAAATTTTTAACTTGTCATTGCCCCACCTTTGATAAAATAACAAGAAAGAGATATATTGACTTGAAATAATTTATCAAAATTAACTTATCAGAGACTGTGTTGATTAGAGCCAAGACTGAATCTCATTGACAGGACCGAACTGAAATGTTTTCATAAGATTGTCACAGCTTTCATTGCTTGCTATTTAATAGTTTATCCGTGTCTGCTTTGTAGGGTTTTTTACACATATTCTGTTGGATGAAGCTGCACAGGCAATGGAGTGTGAGACTATTATGCCTTTAGCACTAGCAAATAAAAGTACAAGAATTGTCTTGGCTGGAGACCATATGCAGGTAATGATGTCTATTTCTGAACTTATCTCAATTTTTTAAAGAACATCTAGCTCTGTTTGCAAATTATAAAGTGTAGAAGAATGATTACTTCAAGAATTATTTTGGTGTAGGATTTAAGAGAATGAAACATAAAGAAGCGCTTAGCTTAAAATCCTGCCATACGTTTTTAGTTCAAAACTCTATTAAAAGCAATTGATAGGAATATAGTGATTTGTTAGACTCACTAAAACCTGCATCTGTATTCAGGTAAGGTAGGATAATCTTTTATAAGTGACAAAAGGAATACAGTGGTGGATACATATTTTAACAGAAGGTTGAAACACAAACATTAAAATCTGGATCCAAGTGTGGAATCCATATTTGTGATTGTCTATGGAGATTCTCAATCATCCAGATCATGGTTGTCCCACAGGTGCTTTTTTCAAAAGGCAATTGGACTTTGTTTTTCTTTGAAGACGTTTCGCTTCTCATCCAAGAAGCTTCTTGGATTCTTCAGAAGCTTCTTGGATGAAAAATTAAAGGAAAAACAAAGTCCAGTTGTCTTTTGAAAAAAAAATCTTTGGGATTACTTACATGGTGGTGAATATCTTATCCAGATTGTAAGAGTTGCTGGATCCAATCTGGGTCGGTCACCGGGGCCTGAGGTTTAGTCTTCTTGGTCTCCCATGGGTCCAGCACGAGTCCAAAAGCTTGGAAGACTAAACTTCTGATCCCAGTGACCGATCCAGATTGGATCCTGCAACATTATACTGAGATACACATATTTATTTGCCTGAGAGACTGTAAGAATCTTTTTTTCATCCTAATCAATCCCATAGAAATAAGTCTTTTTAAAATAAAATATTTGTTACTTAACATTAGTAATAAAGGCTGGAGATAGACAGACAGACAGACAGACAGACAGACAGACAGACAGACAGACAGACAGACAGACAGACAGATGGATGTAAATATTGAAACCTGTATTTCCCTTAAAAAAGGAACAAAAATGACTCTTTTACCATTAGTGTGTCAGTGACTATTGGAGGAAGGCTGGCCCTGTAACTACGTTCATGTTTAATTTGTCAGCTGGACTCTTATTCTGAAACGACATTGTACACTGATATGCAGTCATGTGATACCTGTACTGCGCATGTGTTATTCTTTTCTTTGTTCTCTTTGTTTCTTCACCATGTAGACACAGACTTAGATGTTCTTATTTTTGTTATGCAAATATATTACTTTTATTCTTTCCTGGCCTCCGGTCTTATTCTTGGGGATTGAGAGCATGGAAACAAGATTCATTTCACCTCTAATTATTTTTCTCCGCAACAGGCCCAATGAAGGAGATTATATAAAAGAATAAAAAGGTTTTATTCAAAGCAAAAGGTATAAATGCAGATGTGAATTCAGCATTTTATGTCCTCTTTGTTAATTAATTACTTAACAGTGGATTTAGAGGTAGGCAGTGGTCTGGTGGGAAATGGGCAGATTCCATTTTAAATACAGGCTTTTTCTGACTTTCCAATGATTTCCTTATAAACTATTTTCCTCCTTGACTCTACTCACAATCTGAATGATGCTTGTTTCCCCACAGCTTCTGTTATCCCACTTCTGCTACTGTGGCAAGTGGCAACCAGTTCAGGTCTTTCAGTACAGCATTACGTAATCCCTTTTATTGGCATAGGTTAGTAATCACATGAACATTTTGCATCAACTGCAAATTCCAAAAACATTTCAAGGTTGACCCCGCCCCCACCATGTTGCATTAGTCAACATGGCATGTAATTAACGTGTGGATAATCATCCTGAGTCCAGTCAGTTCAGGAAGAGGCATAGCCGACTCACTAGATATAATTGTGGAAAAGGCAGGCATTCTACCAATTTACCAACTCTGAATTAGTGACAGTTGAGGATTAAGAACCACTTCCTGACATCAAGCCTTCTCTAGCATGGGAAAATACATATCTCACGTAATATGGCATTGATTTATCTCCCAATGGAACAGTCCTACATGCACCAATGTCATTAGCCCTGCTTACTACATGCTCGCCCTTCTTGGCTGATAAAATCAGTATCCTTGGGATCTGCAAGTTGAAATTTTTATGGACAGTAGTGTGAAAAATATCTCGGCCCATAGCAAAATATCTCCATTTTATGCAAGAGATAACCTCTGTTAACTGATTTGGTCTCAGAACCACATAGAGAAAATACTGTCATATAGTTATTAAGCTAACAAGTGATAGTCCAAACTGAAATCGCTACCTAAAAGTGAGATTCGGTAAGATTTAAATAGAAAAGAGGATTTGGTATCAAAGACCTGATCTACAACAAGTAGCAGAAGTGAAAATATAGATAATAATTTTTAATAATCTTTAAAAACAGGAAAAGGAATATATGTAAACAAGAGCAAAAGCTTAGAATCATTCCCTTTTTGTGATCTTGAATGGAGCAAGAAACAGTTTAGCTACCATGAGAAAAGAAGTGTCACAGAAGAATAGATCATAATTATTTTGGTGAAAGTTAGAGAGAAAGTACTGGGGATAAGACCTTTATCACATTTAGAATGACAGTAATATAAAACACAATAGAAATTTTAAAAAGAAACGGCTTTTAGAGCTGTTAAAGCATTTATTTCAGACTGGGAAAAGTTCAGAGAAATAATTAGAGCTAAAAAGCATACAGATCAGTACTAGAGGAGAAGAAAAAGAGAAAGAAAGGCAGAAAGAAAATCCTAATGTCTCCATAGGGAAAAAACTGTTCTAGATTAAGAGGATGCAATTATATCTCAAAAAAGATGTACTTAGCATGATTATCTGTATAGCCAATCAATGACATCTAAATTGGCTAGAAGTTCTTTATTACATTCATCTGATTACCAGTTTGTGCATGTGCTGAAGTTTGTACAATAATTAAAATGTTGGTCTCAGAGCAGGTTCTTGCCACCCTCAACCATGAAAGCTTACTTGATTAATTTTGACCAGTTACTTCCTCTGAATCCAACCTATTTCATGTTATGGGAGGAGTAAAGACTGTTTGCTACCTTGAGCACCTGAAAAAAGCTATCATGTCATTTTGATGAATAAAGAAATAAATACATATAAGCTTATGAAAGTTTATGACATCCTTCCCCCATAGGCACTATATAATTCTTTGATTTGGTGGTTTTTTTTTAGCAATGTAGGTTTCAGAAAAATATTGGTTGGTTTCAGCAGAGCTTTCCCACACAATACTTAACAAACATCTATCTATCTATCTATCTATCTATCTATCTATCTATCTATCTATCTATCTATCTATCTACCTACCTACCTATCTATCTATCTATCTATCCTGTAATTCTGTCTACCTACATGCCTATAATCAATCTATCAATACACACACACACACACACACACACACACACACACACACTGTGTGTATGTGTGTTATAGTGTATATAGTTAAATATATATGAAAATAGAACTCTAAGGTGAATCTCATGTAGGTTGGTTTCCTTATGTATGCATATAGCAGTAAAGGCAATCCAGAAAGTTTATATGTGCCCTGCCTCTCTTGAAACTCTCTTTAGGGTTCCTCATGGAGTGTTCCTCCTCCTCTTCACTTTCCTGAAATAGAAAAAAATCAGCCTACTTAAGAAACCTAGAAATTCAAAGGAATATCTCCACGTGTTTGTTGCAGATAAATTGAAAGGAAGTGAAATTCAAACAATTAAATGGAGATTACTTAATATAATGTTATTCTTTTTCTTCCTCACTGTACATAAATTTAATACCATTTTTACAGGTTGGTAATTCGTTTCTCTGTTGAGATAACGTTCTACATCAATACTCAGTTATAAAATAATATCTTTCTTTTGATTTTTTTTTCTCGGTTACAGCTTAGTCCTTTTGTGTACAGTGAATTTGCCAGAGAGCGAAATCTTCATGTTTCATTACTTGATCGTCTTTATGAACATTGCCCTGCAGAATTTCCATGCAGGATCTTGCTGTGTGAGAACTATCGCTCCCATGAAGCTATCATCAAGTAGGTGTGAACTTTTTCACTGTATCACACTCTGCTTGGCTGGTGCAAGTGTCTAACAGAAGCTTTTGCCATTACACTCCAAATTAGTTGAAAAGAGATGTGTAATAACCTACCACTATTATTAGCATAATAAGGCTACTGGTTTTTTTTTAATATTGGAAATAAGTATTATTTCCAATGCATTATTTTGAGATTTAGTAGATTGGTCTACTTGGGCTTTTTAATTGTGGTTTATGCCACCATAGCCTGTAATTTGTTGTAATATTAAAGCTGATCTTTCTCCAATATTGCACAAGCAGACCTTTATTTTTACAGTGAAACTTGGCTATGCTGTCCTTACACTAAAAATATTGAATAGAGTTTGTGTGACATTGCATGGACCAAATCCAAGACAATATTTTGCAGTATGTAAGCTGGAAATGCATAAAATTTGTACTTCCACTTGTATTTCAAGTTCTTTTGCAATGTAAAAATGTTAATTCTTGCTAGAACGATTACAGTAAAACTACCTGATTACGTGTAACAGCAGAATAGCCAAACTGGTTAGATAATTTTCAAGTATGTGGACTTGTTTGCTGGGTTGAAGGCTGCTATTGCATGCTGACCTCAGTACTTGTTCGGTTTGATGTGGTCCAGTTGAGAAGCAGAATCTTTACTGTGCTCTTTGTATAAACTGGTAAAACAAGGCAATGTGAAAGCAGTTATCTAACAAGTCCGTTCTTGGGGTTTTGAATCTAAACTGACGTTTGAAATGATGCTCATGGTTTAGGAATAGAGACATTCACACAGGAAATAGGCAAATGAGAGAAAATACAGATGGTGGCGAATATCTGTAGCTTGGGTGTAGGATGAGGGTGAAGGTTTGTTCTCCGAGCTTGGGGGCTGGTTTCTGAATGTTTCGTTACCAGGCTAGGTAACGTTTTCAGCGGAGTTTAATCTCTACTCACACTGACACCAAACAGCACCAGTTTGATTGGAGCAACACAAAAATCATCGGCCACGCTACCACCTGCCACGGTCGTGAGTTCATCGAAGCCTGGCACTCCACAAGCAATTCCATCAACAGACACATTGACCTACAACCAGCCTACAAACTCCTCAGAATCCAAATCAACCGCACAGCCAACCAGAGACAGCACCGACCCTCAACCAACCCACGCAACCCCCCCCACCAGCAGTTCACCTCCCAATGACCCTGACCTGATGTAATCTCCTTATCACAAGATCCATCACAAGGCCCATCACAAGACTCACTGATGACTCACAGCTGACCCAGCACTAGACCCTCACTTGACAACCCCACACCTGAAGCCCTTATAAACAGGGGAACACCGTCACTGACATCCCTTAAACTCTGCTGAAGATGTTACCGAGCCTGGTAACGAAACGTTGGGAAACCAACCCACAAGCTCGGAGCACACCCTCAAAATACAGATGCTCAGACAAAATGGCAACATTTATTGCTACATAAATTGCATCGAGACATCATGGATGCATTTTAAAAATAGGATCTTTGTGCCTATGCAGGTTTTCCACCTGTAACTTCAGAAAGTTGCTACTGCTGATGTCGCACCATCATTATTATTAAATAACAGCATGTAAAATAAGAATTATATCTTGATGGCTAAATTAGAGGAGGATCTCTCTTCCCATTCATAGGAAAGGAGAATTTCATATTTCATCTTCTACTTTTGCTGTAAAAGATTTTTAAGAATAGCTCTATTAACATAAAATTTCATAAATGATCTGAGAAATATAACTAGGCATATTATATTATACTATCCTGAATAAATAACAGGTTTTTTTTCCTTAAAAGTGATTTTTAAAATGAACACTCGGGTTTTAAAGGTTTATTATTTGAGCAAGCACAGAGTGAAAAACAAAAAAATGCATATAGATTATTTTCTATGAGATTTTGTTTTTTAACATATGCAAGTTATCATTTGCATTCTAACGAATAGTCCCAAATAGTTGCTTATAAAATGTTACCACTTCCTATTCTCATCTTGGTGTTTTCCAGAAATGTTAGAGCTATACTTCCTAGCTACTGAGCATTGTGATGGCGAATTCTAGGAGCGGTGATCTCAACACCTCTGTAAAGTATCAGATTGAAGAAGATAGAATTAATCAAAACATAATTAAATCTCAGAACGACGATGCTAAAATCGGCATACGTGCTGAGGCATTCATTCACAGCTTCTGGGCATTGCTATGTATTTACATAAAAACATACTGAAGTTGTAAAACTATGTCTGATTCACAGGTCAAAGCAATAACAAGCAGAATGTTTACATAACGGTTCTCTTTGGCCTGAATATTGCTGGTTCCTGCCTATCCAGCTTCAGCCCTTATACAATATTTCTACCTTTCTTTCTTTTTCCTTTTTTGTTCCTCTCCATTGCAGTTATACTTCTGAGCTTTTCTATGAGGGCAAATTGATGGCCAGTGGGAAACAGCCTGCACACAAAGATTTTTATCCTCTGACATTCTTCACAGCACGAGGAGAAGATGTACAAGAAAAGAACAGCACTGCTTTTTACAACAATGCAGAGGTAGTTGATTTGACTTCAATTAATGCTGTTCATAGTTTATGGCAAAACTAAACAAAAAAGTCTGCTTTTATTTTTACTTTTTTTTAAAATGATTCCATTGTGCAACTAGAACAGGGTTGGCCGTTTTTTAAAAAAAAAAAAAGATTGTGCATTATAAAGTAAGGAAGATTATGTTCCCTTGAAAGTAATATGTTAGAGTCAGAGATGATGTAAATTAACCAAGCATAGATAACAATCCCCCTTTATTTTTTCTCTCCTCCATACAGAAGTCAGAAATACCTTGCAAAAAGTGTAAATACTTTGTTTTAGAAGGCTTTTGATATTAATCCAAAAATTGTATGAAATCAGTCCAGGGACCACAAGTTGCTGCCTCTGAGCTAGAATGGCTTTATTAAAAGACGAAAAGGTTATCTCTAGAATACCACACCCATTAATTCTTTCTTTCCCCATCTTTCGTTTAAGCTGAAACAGCCTCTCTTCTTTTTAAATACTTCTTAATTTCACAATTTGAAATATGGGGCGCATTAGGCTGTTTCAAGTCAAAATGAACAGGGGATTAATTCTCTCCCAAATGAGTTCTGGTTTTGGGAACAGCTTGCCTAATGCAGTGGTTCTCAACCTTAATATTTGCACCAATTTTCCTATTTATAGTTTCTTAATTGCTTTGCAAGCTGCCTCATGAGCTCCCTTACCATAAAGATGCCTGAGAGCAATTCAGGAATAACAGAGAGAGAGAGAGAGAGAGAAGAAGAAGAGATAATAAGAAAGATGATTTCTTCCTTGTAAGATCATTTCAGCAGCTATATCAAGCCACCCAATATGGGCATCCTCCAGATACGTAGACAAAGTTCAGGAATTCAGCAGTGGTCCTTCTCACAGAAGTCTACATATTTGGAAAGTGTCCAGGTTGTGAATCTGAGGAATAGCATGGAAAAGGGGACCCGTTTAAGTTTCCAATATAACTACAATGCTAGTAGCTATGTCTCAAAGTATGCTTTTATGAAACGATTTGAGAATTTAATATTTAGTGTCCTGTCTTCCAGAAAAAGACAGGTGTTTCCTTCCCGCAGTTTTTGCAATATTGGGTATAAAACCTTTTTTTCTATTACTCTTCTAGGTATTCCAGAAAGAGAGGATGGAAAATTCATGATTAGATCTAAATCATCTTAGCAAATGTTTAGGTTCTGGACATTCCATATGTAGTTCCTCTATTTGTAGATAGAACTGATTCACCAAGGCTCTTATATGGCTTTGAAAGATATATTCATCCATAATAAGACAGTCTGAAATGACATTTTTATACAATACTTTGGCTTCTTTATTATTATTTCTTGCTATATTCCTAGAATATTTGTACCAGTGTAGTACTAGCTTGTCCATAGGAGTAAACAAGCCTCATTTCCATTTAATTTAGTCAGTTTGTATTATCAGAATAAACCCTGGGGAAGTGTTTAGTGAGCTGCTATAACATCAGTACCAGTACATCTTCTCTCATTCTTCATTAAAATTACTCCTTTTTTGAGTCTGAAAAAGAGATAACAAACCTCGGTCCACGTGATCTTGGATTCAGTAGCCCTCAAGGTGTTCTTAGAAAAATGGTATAATGGCTTTCTCCATAAAACAAGAGAAACAAAACGGTTGATTTTCTATTCTCCGTTGAACTAGACTATGAAGTTGAGAAAAGTCCTGGGAGAAACGAGGGATGAACCACTTATAGAGTGGTGTCAAGAAAACTGCATGATGCAGTCATCAGGAATTATATTTGCTTTGAAGATGTCTGCATCTTTTAGTTCTCCTTGTGCCTCTTCTTGTTCTTTATCACACACTAGTCACAACAGATGGTTATAGAAATGTGTGGTTATCACAGGTTAAATAGCTCTGCTCTGAATACTTTCTTCATTCAGAGCGGAGCTATTTAACTTGTGATAAAACAATCCAGTAATAAAATGATTTGCTCTGATTTAATGATCCTGATTTTTTTGGGGGGGGGGAGTGGGGGTTACACAAAAATTGGAATCGAACTTTTATGTATTTTGAAATTGGTTTTCATCAGAAGAGTAGGCTTCAACTAAAAGACTAAGGGAAAGTCTGGCAATATCAGACAAAATCAACCCACTTTTCCATTATTGGTAGTCCTCGACTTACAACAGTTTGTTTAGTGACTGTTGAAAGTTACAACAGCACTGAAAAAAAATGACTTATGACCGTTTTTCACACTTATGACAGTTGCAGCACCTGTAACCACTGTTGCAGCCCCCTAACATTTGTGTTGCACAAGTTCTTAAAGTGGAAAGTAATTTATCTGCTTCTTAAAATATACATTTATTTCCCTGATGGAACAGTAAACTCATTTTATCATGCATGCTATTTAATATTTCAGATAATGTTGAATAAATAAAATTCTGTCATGAAATATATAAAATGATTGTTATTGATGTTCATTAAGGTTTCCGCTCAGATTTAGGGTTTTGTTCCTTATTGATTGTATGGGTCTTTTTTATTGCATACGTAAGGCAATTATGGATCCGGTGAAAATATCAATAATTGAAGTGACATGCTTACAGATTATAAAAGTCATGCCAGTGTCATACAGGGGATGCTGCAGTTAAATAACTATTTTTTAAAAAGACTTAGATAATACTGTATACTGGTGCTAAAACTGGTTTCTGCTAAAACCTGCATTGCTTTTCATCCAAGAATATAATGCAAAACTTATACCAACAAAACTAGCAATTTCCTAAGCATGATTTTCCCCTTTTAAGGTCTTTGAAGTAGTTGAACGTGTTGAAGAATTGAGGAGGAAGTGGCCGGTAGCCTGGGGAAAGTTGGATGATGGCAGCATAGGTGTTGTAACACCATATGCTGATCAAGTGTTCCGAATTCGGGCAGAGCTTCGGAAAAAAAGATTGTCTGATGTCAGTGTTGAAAGAGTGTTAAATGTTCAGGGTAAGCAATACATAATTTGATTTGATTTGATTTGATTTGATTGGGTGCTATAAAGTCAGGGTCAGCTTTTAGTGACCACATTGATAACACATGCCTTTGACTAGAAGAATCTAGCCATGAGTTGGAATTGCATTAAAGTGCTGTATAACAGCAATTTATAATATTACTGGTATTTAAAAACATTTAAAACTTTAAATCTAAGAATTAAGCATCCTTATTTTTTTTTTTTTTTAATCATGGGATGCCCTTTGAGATAAGGCTCTAGCAATATTCAATAGCTGTGATCATTAAAATGTTCAAGAACAATTAATATATCAAGTTGGAAAGGAATATAGTTGAACTCTGCAAAAGAATTCTATGTGGAAACAGATTTTGAAAACAATAATACCAAATCAATTCTGATAATAGACCACACCATACATTTAATTTTACTAAGATTATGAGTCAAAGTAAAGGTCTTAATTTCTGTTTCTTGTTTCACCAGGAAAGTTGCCTTTTTTCCTGTTTTTCTTCCTTTGATGGGTTCGAATAGAAGAGTGATGGCGAACCTATCGCCACGTGCTGGAAGTGGCACGCAGAGCCATCTCTCTGGGCACGCCAGCCATCGCCCGTTGCTCTTCCGGGTTCCAGCGCGCACATACGCGCTGGCCAGTTGGTCTTCGCACGCGTGGGAGCGCCGGAAACCAGAAGAGCAGCTCCCTGGCGTGCACATGTGCGCTGGGGAACTGCTCTTCTGCTTTCCGGCGCTCCCGTGCGTGCGCGCCGAGGAGCTGCTCCTCCTGTTTCCGGCGCTCCCCCCGCGCGCGCTCCTATTTTGGCACTCAGTGCCGAAAAGGTTCGCCAACACTGGAATAGAATCTAGAGTTTTTAATGGTTCTTAGAAACCATGAAAAAAAAATTAAGGATGCTTAATTCTTAGATTCAAACTTCACTTACATACCCTTTCACCCAAGAATATAACACACACGTACATACCCTTTTTCCAACCTGGATAAATGCTTGTCTCCCACCTATCATTTTTTTCTCATTCCCTTATTTAGTTACCTTTAGTTAAGCTTTAGCACTATATAATTCTTTGATTTGGTGGTGTTTTTTTTTAGCAATGTAGGTTTCAGAAAAATATTGGTTGGTTTCAGCAGAGCTTTCCCACACAATACTTAACAAACATCTATCTATCTATCTATCTATCTATCTATCTATCTATCTATCTATCTATCTATCTATCTATCTATCTATACACACACACACACACACACACACACACACTGTGTGTATATGTAAAAATATACATGAATATTTTTAATGCGAAAGAAATTAACAGCACCGAAGATGTCAATGATTAAGCATAATTAATATTAATACCAAAGCAAATAATGTTCTTGTTATTTGAAATTATTCTAGAATATTAATTTTCTAATTATTGTAGCACAAATATTTTCAAGTGAACAATAGTTATTCACTTGCCAGATATTGATGTAAAAAGTCAATACATGTAGTCATGTGGTAGTGTTACTAGCAAAAAAAAAAAAAAAAAGACATGCTAACAGTATCCCATACTCTTCCTTCTTCAGGAAAGCAGTTTCGAGTGTTGTTTCTCAGCACAGTACGAACCCGACACACTTGCAAACACAAGCAAACAGCGATGAAACGGAAGGAACATTTATTGGAAGATTCAACAGAGGACTTAGATTATGGTTTTCTGTCCAATTACAAACTTCTCAACACAGCCATTACAAGAGCACAGTCCCTAGTAGCTGTGGTGGGCGACCCAATTGCTTTATGTTCCATTGGAAGATGCAGGTACAACCAATATGTGGTATGACCAAATAATAAATCATAACGATGAAAGGCTTACTGTGTTTTTAATAATTGATTCTCATTCCTGCTCTGCTTCACCTAGGTGGACCCTTTAGATGGAGTGGGGGGTGTCCAACTGTGGCAACTTTAAGACTTGTGGACTTCAATTCTGGGAGTTGAAGTCCACAAATTTTAAGATTGCCACAGTTGGACTTGTCTATTTTAGGCTTTCTCTCTTAATTTGAGATAGATGTGAGCTTTAGGGGGAAATACTATCCATGTCTCCCTACACACTATCTGTAATCCATGTCTTGTGTTTAATCTCGCCATCATTTATCATTTCATTTTGTTTAAATCTACAGTATATTATAATATATTAACAGAATCTAAAACTGATAGTAGACTATGAAGATTTCTTGTAATAGGCTCAAATTAGCAGTGTTGTTGTTGGACGTTTGCTGATTATATTTCATTTGCAGTGTAAAGGGGGAAACAAGGCCGATCTGCAAAGGATTCATATTGTCATTTTCTCTTAATGTTACAGGTAAAGATGGAAATGTTGTATTGTAATGCTCACTTATGAAGCGGTTATCATGCTCATAAACAAACTACAAAAAATCATTTAATCCTTTCCAGGATACTAGTTTTATCTATTAATAGTGTATTCCTTTAAATGCATATTTGTGTCAGTTTTATTATTTTTTGAAATTATATTTATAATAAATGGAGGAAGGGAGAAATCTTTAGAAATTTTGCTAGAGGAAAGCAAAGTTTTATGGAAATGTGAATAAGTCAGTCTAGTTCTCAGATTAAAAATTGAAATAGATTAGGATATACTGAAAGCAAGAACAGGGCTGAGTTAGATATAATCTGCTGTATTTTTGTCACTGGTGAAAGTATGTACTGTTATATTTATATACTTGTTATAATAGCAATGGGCAAAACCAGATACTTTAATCTTTTCTGGTTTCCTTGTTGATAATCTAAACTTGGAAGTGGATAATTTTGTAATCTATTTTCAATCTATATTTTTTAATATTTTAAAAATGTGATAGTATGATTATTTGGTTTTAGCAGAAATTTAATATTGCCACCTTGAAGAAGTTGCTAGTTATATTAAGTATATACAATTTAATGAATGAATTATTGCAGAGAGAATATATACGATATATATATATTTTTCTGGTTTCCTTGTTGATAATCTAAACTTGGAAGTGGATAATTTTGTAATCTATTTTCAATCTATATTTTTTAATATTTTAAAAATGTGATAGTATGATTATTTGGTTTTAGCAGAAATTTAATATTGCCACCTTGAAGAAGTTGCTAGTTATATTAAGTATATACAATTTAATGAATGAATTATTGCAGAGAGAATATATACGATATAT
>QLTV01002260.1:616734-633148 GCA_003457575.1 Thermophis baileyi
TTTTGTCTCTCATAGTTGAGGTCTACCTATGATGTCAATTACAGGCCTCTCTCATCTTTTTAAGTGGGAGAACTTGCACAATTGGTGGCTGACTAAATACTTTTTTGCCCCACTGTATGTATGTATATATATGTATGTATGTATGTATGTATGTATGTATGTATGTATGTATGTTTGTTTGTTTGTTTGTTTTTTCTGTTAAATCACCTGGTATACCCAAATATGGGAGGGAGCATACTGCTTCCTTTTTGCCTTTCGGNTCTTTGCATGCATATATATATAGAATATACTTTTTGCCCCACTGTATGTATGTATATATATGTATGTATGTATGTATGTATGTATGTATGTATGTATGTATGTTTGTTTGTTTGTTTGTTTTTTCTGTTAAATCACCTGGTATACCCAAATATGGGAGGGAGCATACTGCTTCCTTTTTGCCTTTCGGCCCCTCTAGGGGCCATCCAGGCAGTTGCTTACAACGACAGTCCGTTTCTATGTGTTACATATTTTTACTGATAAATATATATATGAGAATTCAGCAATATTCAGCATGATAGCAATAGCACTTAGACTTATATATCGTTTCACAGTGCTTTTACAGCCCTCTCTAAGTGGTTTTACAGAGTCAGCATATTGCCCCCAACAATCTGGGTCCTCATTTTACCAACCTCAGAAGGATGGAAGGCTGAGTCAACCTTGAGCCGGTCAGGATCGAACCCCTGTCAGTCAGCAGAATTAGCCTACAATACTACATTCTAACCACTGTGCCACCATGGCTCTTATTTCTTTGTACTAGGTCTTGCTTGTAGAAGATAAAAATTTTGGATTTATTTTAATTTCATAGCAACTGCATATGTACAGGTTAGATAAAAGAACTGGTTTATATTTGTGAATATGATCCATAGGCTGTCACACATAAGTGGAATATGATTTTATTTTTATGTAAACATGGACATTTTTGCACAGCATGTCTCATGGTTAACATGCTAGCGCTGAAAGTAAAATTATGTGGGAATCTACCATGGAGAATCTTGCTGGTCCTATTTTATTTTAAATCCCTTTTAAATTCCAGGGATGTTATTTATTTCAATATTAAGGCTGTTCAGGAGAAGTATATGCACTGTGGTGATCTTGATCTGGATTGGACGACCATCTGCTTGAAATTTATTACAAGAGCTTTGTTAATTTTGCTCTCGTGTTATGCTTTTCATAGCCATTTAGCCATTGGAAAAGTACTTGTGGTATGTCCCTCAGCAAGCAGATGTGCAAGGATCATCATAAATTGCTGCCGTGGAATGCAAGCAAAGACTTTACTAACAGTCTAGTGTGTGTTCTGTGAGTAATCCGGGTGTAGTTAAAGCTAAGCTCCAACCAGTAGTTGTAGAGCTTAGAGATATGCTTCTTGTCCAAGTTTCATATTAAGTACATCTCTCTCTAGGAATTCAAATGCATAGGCATGAGCTCAGCAGTAGGAAGATTGAAGGACAAGACTCAGAGAAATAAGTTGCTTTTACTGCAAATGTGAAAGAAAGGTCTTATGATGAAAATAATATAGAAAGTAGGGATCTAATAGTTGTATGACAACTTCATGGTCTAAACCCCACATTTCTTTCTCCCATCTATACACAATAGTGGCCTTTTTGTTGACTTGTTCTCATCCTTTGAGGTTGAGGGCACCTGCACAGTTGTTGTTGTTTTTAAAATAATGTTCTCCCTCATAATGGATATAGCATCCAGGAATGGGTTAAGACCTGGTAATAGAAGTAGAATGACATGACAATAAAATCAATAAAAGATAAAGATAAAAGATAGCAAGCTCAACGAAGCAAGAGGTCTCACTGTTTCTCCCCAGAGGCCTACTGGTTAAAGATCCAGGTTTTCACAGCTCTTCTAAACAACAGCTTGATTGTAAAACTCTTTGTTCTTCCAACATTTTGAGAACTATTGGCATTGTCTGACTTTAAAACAGTTAATCAAGTCTACAGAAATATGCGACATTTTCATTGATAATGCGAAATTCTAAAATGTAAATGTAATTTGAAGGTTGTTAAAGTGAGTCAAGAATCTATTGCAATAACTATCAAGACCTTTTGAAATATGACTACAATACATATTTGTAAAATCGCAGCTATATCAGAGAGAGCTGTGGCAATTTTTTATTTTAAATTCAACAGCATGTTACGTATCAGAACTGGCAGGACTTGATTCATTTTTCTTGCAGCCACATTGTAAATGTGCCCTGTGTGAACAATCCGCCTGAGTGTTTTAAAAACAAAAAAGGCACTTTGCAGACATTCTAAGACAGATGTTTGTATGTGATGTAGAGAACTTGGCTAATAAATCTTGCTATTGCTCAAACATTAATGCGAAATAGTTTTAGAAGGCTTCAAATGATGTTGTCTCATAATTATATAGTATTGAAAACAAAGGGATTGGGTTCAAGATTTACTTTATATTTTTTTAATCTAGAAAAACAAACATTTTTGTGTTGTTCTTGTATTGGCTTTTAGGAAATTTTGGGAAAGATTTATTGCCCTGTGTCATGATAATGAAAGTCTTCACGGTATCACATTTGATCAGATCAAGGCTCAATTGGAAGCTCTGGAATTAAAGAAAACCTATGTATTGAATCCGCTGGCTCCCGAGTTTATTCCACGGGCTCTGCGACAGCAGCATTCATCAAACACCAATAAACCACAGCAATCGCCACCAAAGGTAACCTCTGAGAAAATGATTAAAAGGTTGCAAGAATTTGCTAAGAAATATCAGAAAAGCATATTAGCTGTTGTGCTTCCTCCTAAGAACATAGAATGGGAAAATACTAGGCTGAAAAGATAACACGGTTTTACATATATTAAGATAGAGCTTTTCGTAAGCAGTAGTTTTTTGGGTCCAGGAAGACAATATGTGTTCAAAAGAGATCATGATATTCATGCCAGAAGCTGCTAGAATGTCTGGGAAAACACAATATCTATAAATTGTCTTTCTTTTTTTTTCTCCTTAAAATTATACAGTCCTATTGAGAGTGAGTGTAGAGAGAGGCCAGCAGGTGAGATACGCAGGCAAGTAGGTGAGTGCTGCAAGCTGGCACTGCAGTGGGTGGATGAGCCAGCAGGGGCTGTGAATGAATGCTATGGAGCGTGGGTGAGCCAGCATGGGCCACAGTTGGGTGCTATCGAGCACCAGATCCCTGGGATCTCATACCAGGGTGGGGATCTTTGGGAGAAAAACAGCAGGAGCAAGTTATGATCACAACTGGTGACTTGTGATCTTCCCTGCCAGCTCCCCTATTAACTTTGCTAATGGGAAGCAGGCTGGGAAGGTTGCAACCGGAGATCGTATGACCATGGCTCACTGTGATGTTGTAATTGTGAGCCAGGCACCTGAGCGCTCAGATTGCAGGCATGTGACCACAGGGATGCTGCGACGACCGCAACTTCACAGACTATTCGGAAATTGCCCTCGTTCAGAGCCATCATAACCTTGATCTGTTGCTGAACAAGCGAACCTGAGGAATATCTGTAAAGTGATACTGTTGTCATGGTTGTTTTGGTTTTTTACCAGTTGTATTTTATGGATTTTATTTGTTTGTGATGTAAACTACCACTTATGTTTATTTGGATGGAAAGCTGGGAATTTGCATAAATAAACCTTCTTAGTACTTACTAGCAAATTAAATGAGTATCAAGAACTTGGTTTGGTGCAGCGGTGGGTTGCTCCCGGTTCGGACCGGTTCTTAGAACCGGTAGTGGTGGCGGTGGGAGGCTCCGCCCACCCACCTGGGACACTTCTGCACGCGAACCGGTAGTAAAGGGTTTTAGAACTGGTTTGGTGGGGTTGGAGATAAAAACAATAGCTATAACTTCTTTAAAGTGCCATATTCTGTTGGGGAGTGCTATGTATGTGTGTGTGAATTATTGTAATCAATAGTGATAGCTCTTGTAGAAAGATTAAGAAAACATTTATCTAACCCTAAATATGCGAAGAAGCTGAAATAGCCCCCAGCATTTTAAAATGTAATTTTTCTTTTGCAATGCGTTTTAGAGACTCTATCTTTATAGAGTAACTAGTGAACCAATTTGTCATTCTTTTTCATCCGTGTTATTCATAGGTCAATATTTATTCAGGCTTTCTAAACAGACTGATTAATGTGTTCAGACTGCTGGAAAATGGCGTAGACCTTTCCCCTGAGGAAGTAATGTTCTTAAGCATCAGTGAGTTTTAAAACTTGGTGCTCGACAGCATATTGAAAAATAGGCATTGGGAAAAATCACCATCTTTTGGTTTTCTTATTAGAACTGTATGGTAAACCTAGTAGATGGAGAATAAGAAACAGTGGATCTTTGGAGAAAGAGTGCAAGATGTCCTAGGACAAGTAGGCAGCCCACAGTGGCCCTGTCTTCTACTGAACATTGGGAGAGAGAACTGTACCTGCTTCGGATGGAACTGTAACTGGCCAGAGTGAAATAGTGTTTTGACATAAACAAGTTAGCCAGTTAGTTGTCACCTTGGATCAGCGGTGGGCAACAATGACTTCTTTACAGCCTGTGGACTTCAACTCCCAGAATTCCTGAACCCGCCAGGCTGGCTCAGGAATTCTTGGAGTTGAAGTCCACAGGTCATAAAGGGACCATAGCTGCTCATCCCTGCCTTGGATCAATATATGTCTCACTATATTTTTCTGTGTTTTCTGTGTTTTCTTTTTCCACTGTATATTTCCCCCCCACTATATTGCTGTATTGCACTCTGCTCCTCTGAAGGCCCTTCCATTCTAGATTGTATAGTTGGGAGCCTTGCCATTGTGAGGTTGACGGTTAACTTCATCTTGAAATTAGTACAAGTTATCTCCTGCATCTTGTGTTTGCCTACTCCAATGGTTTTGTGGTTAGCATTATTGTCTGGGTTAAGAAGCCAGAGGTTTAGTTACAGTGTAGCTGCCTCTTTTTTAGTCAGATAAATAACCCTCAGAAGGTAGTCTTCATCTTGCGGGAAACATGCTTACATTTCTTGGGGCAGATTCTTTCTCCAATGTTGTTGTTGTTGTTGTTGTTGTTGTTGTTGTTGTTATTATTTGTATTTCTGTGTCGCCCAACTCCCAAGGGACTCTCGGCGGATCTCACCAGATTGCAGAAGCGAGATCAACGGCCCTAAGCCTGCCGGAACAGCCAGGTCTTTACCGCTTTCCGGAAGGCCAACAGGGTGGGGGTAGTCCGGATCTCAGGAGGTAACTGGTTCCAGAGGGTCAGGGCAGCCACAGAGAAGGCCCTCCCCCACGGGCCCGCCAGCCGGCACTGTTTCGCTGACGGGACCTGGAGGAGCCCAACCCTGTGGAATCTTACCGGTCGCTGGGAGCTATGCGGTAGAAGGCGGTCTCGAAGATAACCTGTAATGTTATGTACAGTACTTTGCAGGAAAGAAGGAGAAGCCCTATGGAACTTGGAAAAATAGAAACTAATACTGGTAGATTCATAGCAGAAGCCAGTATTTCAGTTTAAAGATACAATAAACTGAGATACTGACTTCTTCTGTGAATCTACCATTATTAGTTTCCATTTTTCCAAGTTCCATAGGACTTCTTCTTTCTTGCAAAGTATTTATTCCTCTTACAAAAGTGGGAGGACAAGTTTGCTGATGGCAGTGCCACAGACACTGACTGTTTAAAACAGGATCTTGACAGTGATATTCCAACAGTTGTCCTTTGGTGATGGCTATTGTTATATATTTTCTACAGTAAAATAGCTATGCTGTTAATTCTACTACTAGATAAGTATACATTTGCAAGTTTGCAATTTTATCTTGATTTTAAAATGACCTAGTGTACGTGAGGGTATAATTCAGACTGCCTGCAGATTCTTCACCCAAAATGTCATATTTTTTGAATCAACCCAAGAAGGATTGGCGTACTTGCAGCCTGCTCTTTTTAAAAATTAAAATAACAAATTTTGTGAATGCCTTTTGTTTTAATCTTGATTTGCTCAAGAGAAGATGATTAGACAGACAGACAGACAGTCATTGTCTTCTTTTTTCAGTTTTCTATATGCCAGATTGGTGTATTGGTTGAGGCGCTGGACCAAATACCAGGAGAAAACCTAATTTACAAGACGTATTATATTATATTTTATTTTATTTTTATTTATTTTGTCAAGCATGTATATGATTACAACAAAGTATGATCAAAGTTGATTTGCCATGTGTACATTTTCAGCTGTAGAGTGTAAAACACTCAGAATTGTAAAAATAACCAATATAACAAGGATAATACTTCCAGTGCAACTGTTCAATTATATAGTTCTTTCATGTATTATTACAAGGATTAGGTTAAGTTTGTTCCCTGCTGTCTCTGAAATTGATCATATGGTATTTTCTACTGCATGTCTAAAATTATTGTAAGAATTGGGGGGGGTTTATTTGCTTTTTATTTATTCCCTTTTATTTATGCCACTTTGTTTCTGCATGGCGCTGTACAAGGTCCCCTCCTCTCCATTTAATGTTCCCAACAGTCCCATTAATCAGAGGGCCAGTGTTACCTTACAAGTATTCGAACATAGTGTGCATTTGTATTACACTGCAACATCTTATGTAATTAAATAAAAACAGTATTTGTGTAGCATTGCAATTAATAAGATGTAAACCTGACTCTGAGGCAGAGAAATCTTGGTTTGTGAAGGCTCACAAATTACTCTACGTCCCCCTGTCCCGTGCCACAGGAATATCTTTTGGTCACTGAAAATAATATTATCTTCTGTAATTTTCTGGAAATGCGCAGGCATGCATTCTATAATATCGGTAGTTCTGAAAACTTTAACTTTCTTTGATGTTTATATCCGCTTTAAAGATAGAATAATTTAACTCCTGGCCAATCTTTTTTTAATAGGTAAAAAGCCATCATCATAACCATAGTGACCATTTTCACACTGATGGAATTGGTAAGTATTTGGAAGAGGGTGGGGTTTGTTTTTTGAGAAAATGTGAAATAAGCTTATTTTTGCAATGAAACTAAATGTTTTCTAGGTAAAAACCATAGGCTATCAGAATCCATAGCCCTGTTTGGAGTCTGGACTTTCTTTCTCTAAAATTATTGAGGGAAGCATAGGGAAGGGGTCAAGAATGACCAAAAGAGTGATCCTATACTATTTAAATTTAGGAGCTCCTCTGATTTTGGGAAATAAAGTATTTTAAAACATTTAGTCATGATTTGATCCAAAGTTCAAGATAATTCTGAATATAGACAATAGACAAATATCTCTATTGTGGCTTTTGATCAGTCTTTGCAGTAGGAAAAGAGAAATAATTTGGTACAGCAATTCATTATTATGGGGAAAAAGCAACACAACTATAAAACCACAGATTAGTTAGACATTTTGTGAAATTGTATGACGTGATGAAGAAGTTTGGTCACCTGGCATGTGAATGCAAAGTTAGCATCACTTAAAAAGTAATGAACATAAAAGTTATCAGAATGGACCCCCCAATTTAGAGATAATTGGGGAGATAAAGTACGTCTTGAGGCATCATAAAGAGGACACTGTATGAAGACAGAGGCAAGAGATTCTACCTCTCTGAATCCACAAGGGGAAGGTTTCTGTAAGCAAGGAGTCCTGTGAAATCTTCCCACCAGGTGTACTGAAGGGAGGGCATCAAAGCAGGCTCTTTTGTATTTGCTTAGGCTTAGATTGTATAGATAATCTGCAGTAGTGCTCACAGCTATCTAACATTTGAGAATAGAGCTGAAGAAGCTTCTTGGAGGAGAATAGCAATAGCAATAGCACTTAGACTTATATACCGCTTCATAGTGCTTTTACAGCCCTCTCTAAGCGGTTTACAGAGTTAGCATATTGCCCCCAACAATCTGGGTCCTCATTTTACCCACCTCAGAAGGATGGAAGGCTGAGTCAACCTTGAGTCAACCGTGAGATTTGAACCGCCGAACTGCAGCTAGCAGTCAGCTGAAGTAGCCTGCAGTGCTGCACTCTAACCACTGCGCCACTTCGGCTCAGCGAGAAGCGAAACGTCTTCAAAAGAAAAAACAAGAAAGTCCAGTTGCCTCCTGAAAAAAGCACCTTTGGGACAACCATGACCCGGATGACTGAGAATCTCTACAGACATTTGAGAATAGAATTCAAGAGCACTGGTGATAGCATTTTGGTGATCAATGTCCTAGTTCCGTGATGGCAAACCTCTGGCACGCGTGCCAGAGGTGGCACGCAGAGCCCTCTCTGTGGGCATGCGCGCCGTCGCCAGCTGCTCTTCTGGTTTCCGGCGAGTGCCTAAACCAGAATGCGCGCGTGCCGGAAACCCGAAGACCAGCTGGCCAGCGCGTACCTGGTCTTTGGGTTTTCCGGCGTGCATGAAGACCAGCTGGCCGGCACGCATGCGCACGCCGGAAACCCAAGGACCAGGTGCCCAGTGCGCACCAGCTGGTCTTTGGGTTTCCGGCGCGCGTGCATTCTGGTTTGGGCACTCGGTGCCGAAAAGGTTTGCCATCACTGTCCTAGTTCTTTCTTTTACGATTAATTTGCCCTTCTCAAGGGTTAATTGGCCTAAATATATACCAGAGAATCCTAGACTGCAAAGTTCTATACAGGTTTGGTGCCAATGAGATTGGTAGCTGCCTGACAACAGCAGAGGTATCAGACCTGTAGGGTCTATCAAAGAAGACTGTGTGTAATTGATGTCAGGGTTCCAAGTCACAGCCCCAACGAAAGAAGACTCCGAGGCTAGGCATTCCTCAAAGCTCCACTTTATTAGAGATGTCATATTGACACATCTGGGAAAACCCGAATCTGAAAGCTTCCGGGTTTTCCCCACCCAAAAGAAAGTCTAACTCCCTGCCCCAGCACCCACATGTCCATCACATGGTCCAATCAATGCACTGTCCCAACTGGAGATGCCTCCCAGTCACACCCCTCCAGGTGCAGGGCAGAGTGGCCTTGACTCTCGGAGAAAGGAATGTTATTTTGACTGTATATCTCCCCAGCTCCATACAATCCCCCCTCCCAGTTTCCCACAGCACTAAATGTGGCAGGCCTGAAGATCCAATGCCCAAGATGGTTTCCAGGCCTGACAATTGATGCACTCAATGAATCTGGCCAGGCTATCATATGTTCCTGGCCACAGCTGCCGTGAAATAAATGTCCTTTGAAGGCTGAGAAAAAAGTGAACGCTCGTAACTTTCACATTCATATTTTTTATGTAGTTCAGCCAATGGCTTCGGTCTTAATTGGAAATCCTGTCAGAGCGTATACCCCACCACCGCCACCCCCTCCTCCTCCTGGGCCTCATCCTAACCTGGGGAAGTCTCCCAGTCCTGTACAGCGGATAGATCCTCACACTGGGACAAGCATTCTTTATGTACCTGCGGTTTACGGAGGAAATATGGTCATGTCTGTGCCTTTACCTGTAAGTATTCATTGTTGCGTTAATGAAGCACCCTCCCTCCATCCCCCACTTACTCAAAGAAAGTTGAAAATACTATTTTGCTTTTATCAGAAGAGCTATTTGCTAATAAAAGAAAAAAGCCCCTAAAATAAGTCTTCCCAACTTATTTAAATGTTTGAGCTATAACAATCCAGATAATGCCCAATGAACTTTGCGTGCTGAAATTCCAACCTGCCAAAGCATGCCATGTTTTCATTCGTGGCAAATGTACTTATCTGATATATCAGTAACTTTAAAATATTTTAAAGTTCTTTTAGAAGACTATACTTTCTTGAAATATTTCAAAATGTGCCTGCAGAAAGATGAATATATATCTGAAAGAACTCAAAATGCAGGCACGAAAAAGTTGTGTACAAAAATGCACACATGGCTGGATGATAAAATGGAAGGGGGTAATTTTTTTGTGATCAGGAAGTACTTTTTTGTCATTTCCTGAACTGGAAAGCCATATTATCTATAGCATTTCTTAAAGAAGAGGAATCAGGATATTTTTAATCAATTTTAAGCGTAGTGAAGGAGTTGTGGCAGCTTGCCCATTTTGTAGGGATAGGGTTAAGCGTAGTGGAAGACCTCAGGAGAGGACTAGCACTAGTGTTTTGTAACTATTTCTTATAGCTTACAAACAGGCTCTGCAATATTTCTTCAGATTCTCCTCTCCTCTCTCCTGTATTTGCAAGGAGAGTGTAGTGGAGTATGACCTAGCTGGTACCGTGCTTTGAATTCAAATATTCCACTCCATTTCTTTTGCATGAATTTCTCCTTTGTTCTCATGTGAAAGTTAACCATCGTTTGATCTTTGGCAGGCAGTTTTCCTTTTTTTTTTTTTTTACTCATATTTACAGTTGGTTTCAAACACTAATTAGCACAGTGGTTCATTTTAATAAAAAGTGGTAACATTTTTGTGCAGTCTACACTAAATCTGTTGGCATTTGTTTTGGGCTTCTTCAGGATCCACTGTAGCTCACTTATTTTTTAACAGGAAAATAAGAATAGTTCAACAACTGTACTTTTTCTAATCTTCAAAAGGTGACATGTTTCTCTGAAAGATAAATAGATTTCAGTCAAAAAGATTTGCAGTTACTAAAATGAAATCTTTATCACAGTCACATAAAGCAGGTGTAATGAAAGCAGTGGCAACTTTAAAAAGATGACTCTATTATCATCAGTAGAAATTCTCAAAGATTGAATGTCAAGAATCTTTTGGAGTCCATAATGTTTGATTTATCCTCAGACTTCAGTTTTTAACTCAGGAAGCTGTCATAGAATTGAGTCATCAAAAGCTATGAAAACTTAACATTTTTATTGTTAACACTTTATATTTTTTCTTCCTTTTCCTTTTCCTTTTTATTCATTTCTTTTGCAAAAAAATCCAGAGTAATAAAATATGTCTATATTTGCATTTAAAAAAAAAATCTATTCTGAATTTGCGTGTTGATATAAACAGTTCATGTTCTTTTTCCAGACTAGGGTCTTCCTACTGTCCTATCACAATTTATCTGAGGGATTTTAGGTTGTGTCCCATATTTATATTCAATATTATTTGTATATTTTTTTACCATGTGTCATGTCTTTATTCTCACACCTTGATTCCCAAGAGATTTCTTCAGTTTGAAACTTACAACCGTACTGGTTCTTACTCAAAATACCTGTTTCCTCTTGTTGAGTAATTTACTTGTTTAGAGAAAACTGCATAAACATTCTAATTTCATTGGTACTCTAGATGGCTTTTAACTGTTCAGATTAAAAATTGTAAATGATACTAGGTTTTATATCTTTATTGCATAGGTACCATGGACAGGGTATCAGAGTAGATTTGCAGTTGATCCTCGAATCATTACTCATCAAACAGCCATGGCATATAATGTGAATCTTTTACAAGCACATGGACGTGGGTCCCCCATTCCCTATGGTCTTGGACATCATTCACCAGTTAGTATAGGACAACAGCAGCTTCATCATTCAGAGAAAGAACAACTTGAACTAAATCGAAACAGTGAGTTCAGTCTCTCTTTTTCTTAAGAGAATAAAGTGTGGTGTTTTGTTTTAAGTTAAAACCTAACATGTCTGTTCTAAATGGTACTGAGAAATGTGTTTGTGAAAACTGACTTTTTTATAAGGAATATATAATCAGTATATTTCATTTACTACCTAGTCAGTGGGATGTGGATAAGAGTTTATTGGTTGGTACAATAACCTCTAGAAGAAAAGTCATTAAATGGTAGGAGCATGCTTGGAGTAAAATTGGATTTTGGATGTTCTATTAGCATACTTTCCAAAACGTGCCAAAATTGGCCTTACTTGTAGGAGAGAGTGCTACATGTGGCACAAGTGCAACTCAGACTAAAAACAGCAGTAATAATTTATTAAAATTGTATGCCACTCAACTCTCAATGATTCTGCCTTACAACAATCAGAGAAATTACAATAAAGTCAATAAAAGATAAAAGATAAATATAAAAGATGTAACAGATCAGATATTTCAAATCATATGTGGTTTTTTGGTTTGTAAATGTCTTATCTTTCTCTTTTTGGAGACACTCAACTCCATCTAATGACTGATTTCTCAGACTTTCTCTTTGACTCTTCTCAGTTTATCAGTTCTTGGTAGACGACCAAACTACCTCAGTGTTCTGGTTGGAGGTTACTTGCTTTAAACAGTGATTCCCCTCTTTTGTTCCTTCGTTATGCTTCTCATTGCTGCTTGGATTCTCCATTGTTATTTCCTTCATGGTGGAGTGCAGTGGTTATAATATGCTGCCATTCTTCTATTCTGTTATTCAAGGAAATATTCAACTGGGTTTTCTGGGAAGAAGGCATGCAATATAGTTTACCAGACAAAAGTCCTGGAAACTGCAATATCGTATGGATATTTCAATGTTCTCCAGACACAAGTGCCATCTTTTTCTTGTTGGAAAGCACATCAAGTGAGCAATAAGTGAATGCAGAATATTCTCTGGTATTTTAAAAGAGCAGAATGGATTTTGCTATTACAGACATTCTTTGGGGCATCAGAAGGGCCTATATATCCAGCACTATCTCTATTATAGTAGATAATGCATTGATGTGAAAAATATATAAATTATCTTAAATAAAAATGAGAAATTGGACTCTATGCTTATGCTTGTAGCTTTATTACCTTTCAATCAGCAGGTTTCAGCTGAAATTGGAAAACAAATCTGACAGATCCATTAGGAAACAATAAGCATAGAATAAGCATAATCTCATTAGCATAAAATCTATTTCAGAGCAAGGCAGCTTTTTAATGCTGAAGGACTGATGACTGTATCAACACTGAAATTGCTCTGATTTCATTTGTGCTGTTTGAGTGACTTTCCTTAAAGCTGTGCTGTTCAAAATCTGCCTCATTAACTGCTTGAAAAGCAGAGTAATTACAGTGTACAGTATTGAGTGCCAAGATGAATTTCCCAATATTGTAGATGTATGAGCTGTCACCTTACTATGCCAGACGATGATGTCCTTCAAAAGTTAATTGGATGCAAACTAGTTCACAGATATAGCCCTGAAAGAAACCTACTTATTATATTCATGAAGGTTTGGGTAATTCCAGAAACAAATATGGCACCCCGTCCTTAATTTCTGCTAAAACCCTGAGAAGTGGGAGAGCATGGAACATGCTAGAAATTCAGTTTCTAGGACTTTTAATAATGTAACTGAAAGAGAATAAAGAAAATGTTGTGAAATTCACTTAACATAATGTTCTGTCTCAAGAAAAATAGGATGATTGGACTCGCCTGTGAAAGGTGCTGATACTTTCAATTTATTATAAAATAACCTATTTTCACAAAAGCCAAATTCAATCAGGTATTAACTTAATGTGTCATTAAGAAGGAAGACGAACAATTAAACATTAAAGCTAGCTGTTATTGTTGGTAGAAAATTACAGTGTGAAGTCATTAATGAATGAAAGATAATTGGTCACGGCAAAAAGGAAAAGAAAACCCTTGAAGAAAAGACTTTGAGGAGCTTTTGTCTTTTAAACGTTCTCTGACTTTTATCCTGAGAAGTATGTTGTGCTGCAACCTGCCTATCTTCAGTTATTTAATGGCTGCGTTTGGTGTTTAACAAAAAGGACCCAAGATATCTGGAGTTTTTGGCCCTCACCATGAGGAATTTAGAAGCGTTTTGCCATTTTTGATAAAACTTGGCTCAAGTTATCTGAGCCAAGATGGACAGTTAATCTTAACTAAAAGCACAACATATGGTGAGTAGTTGCCTTGTTTCAAATAAGCTACAGCTAAGGTTAACTCTAGCTGGTTGAGTTAATGAAAAACATAAAGGAGAACTCCAAAAATCTGGGTGGCCCCAGCAAGAGGAATAGATAGGTTATTCCATGATGATTCTATGATGATTCCAGCCGCAATAAGCTATGTTTTATCATTTTATATAAATGTAGTGGTTTTAGCTATTCCAAGGGATACCATGGCCAAGAAACTAGCTCTTAGACCGGTGATGGCGAAGCTATGGCACGCGTTCCACACGTGGCACGCAGAGCCCTCTCTGCGGGCACGCAAGCCGTCGCCCAGCTCAGCTCCACCGTGCATGCGCACGCGGCTCCCGCCGGCCAGCTGATTTTCGGGTATCTGCCACGCATGCACGGAGGGTGGGGCGCATGTGGGAGATGCATGCGCATGCCACGCCTGCTAGGCCCAAAATGGGGCATGGGGGGGTGCGGTGCAGCCCCCCCAGCCCATTTTTGGTCCCAGGAGGCTGCAGGGAGGCCCACTAGGTCCAAAACGGGGGGCAGGGGGTCGTGTGCACATGCGCGGGGGTGGGGGAGCGTGGGGGGTGTCATGCATGCATGCGTGGTGGTGGTGGGGTCATGCGTGCATGTGCAGATGGGGGCACGCATTGCATTATGAGTGCTGGCACGTGCGCTGTCACGCGCGCGCTTTCGGCACCTGATGAGAAAAAGGTTAGCCATCACTGCCTTAGACAGATAGAATTCCTAAACACTCAAATTGATTCAACAATAGGGAAGAAACATATTGGACTTTTCTTTGCAGAAATTGGCTTGAAGAAATTGCCAGTTAAGTTTTCTTTAAAAAGGTTATGTTCATCCAAGTTCTGTTTTCTGAATTAGCTTTTTCTCAGGCAATGCTAATCCTAGGCCTAAAGCCGAACTATATAACAGGACTGCCCCAGATCTCCACATCACTTACTACACTAATTATATTTCCTTTTGGTAGATGCAGCATTACCCAGTCGTTTGACAAAAAAGGGGCCATAATTTTTATTGTGCAGGGGGCCCAAATTTTAAAAGAGTCATGCCCTAACCTAACCTATCAAGGTTAAAAATTCTGTCAGAGTAAATTCTAATTAAAAAACATGGAACAATGAAAATCAGCAAGTATGTCATAGGATTTTTTTTAAAAAAAACCCTGAAAATTGGATGGTTTGATATTTGTGTTAACTTTGTTCTGTTAGAAAACTATTGCATTTTAGGTCCTGTGCCTATTTTGAGAAGATGTAGGGCAAACTTCTAATTTACATCTCTACATCAGATAGTTAGGACTGCATTTCTAATGACTTTTTCAGATGATTACATGAGATTTGTCATTTGGAAAAGCAAGATGAGTGTTAGGCCTCACACATGCTTGTGTGAGGCCTGGACTGAGTTTAGGAACAGAAGCTTTTAAAGTTTCCTATTAAAGGCATTCTGAAGTCTTTAGGCAACAGTTTGATATGAAGTTATTTAGCAATAGCACTTAGACTTATATATCACTTCACAGCACTCTCTGAGGGGTTTACAGAGTCAGCATATTATCTTATTGCTAAGTTATTGGTCAGAAGATATGGGATATAATCATGTCAAAGTTGGTCTGTTGAAGTTTATTTGTGTTTGCATAATATATTTTCTTTGGTGTGTAGTAGTTATCTGATCAGCCACTCAACCACAATCTCAGTATCGATGTTTTGATAGAAAAGCACACAATTTGCTTGCCATACCTGTGGCTGTTGCAAGTATGCAATTGAAAATTAGTAGTTCTCTACTTACAAGGATTCATTTATTGACCGTTCAAAGTTACAACATCCCTGAAAAAAGTGACTGATGACCATTTTTCACACTTATGACCGTTGTAGCATCCCCATGGTCACGTGATCAAAATTCAGATATTTGGCAACTGACTATGATGGTTGCAGTGTCCCAGGATCATGTGATCACTTTTTGCAATCTTTTGACAAGCAAAATCGATGAGGAAGCCAGATTTACTTAACAACCATGTTACTAACTTAACAGCTGTAGTGAATCACTTAACTGGAAAGACAGGTTGTAAAATGGGCAAAATTCATTTAACAAATGTTTCACTTAGCAACAAAAATTTGGGGCTCAATTGTGATCATAAGTCAAGTAGCATAAAATACCTGTATAGAGAATGGTGATTCATAATTACCTTAAACTTGTGAATTCTGCAAGTTTTAATACAGAGTTAGGTAAAGAAAAATATTTTCATATTCATTCACTGCTGAACTTTTCCGTGTTCTATAACATATTGCACAAATACATTCATTTCTGAAGATAATTCTAGTCTGACATTTTGAAGATGAACGAATATATCATCATTCATTATCAATATCACATAATGTATGCTGACTGAAGAGTAAGAAACAAATGTCATTTGTATGAAATTTTCATAGCTGCTTATTATTTCAGAGGTTAAGTTTTAAAATACCCTTTTATGAATAAGCCACACAAATTATACCTTCCTATTCTGGCAGCATTCTAAATTTATCTTTATCTGCTGGGGAATGTTTCTGGTTTTATCATTCCATAGTTTTCTATGGAGATGACTAGAAAATGAATAGAATAGAATAGAATAGAATAGAATAGAATAGAATAGAATAGAATAGAATAGAATAGAATAGAATAGAATAGAATAGAATAGAATAGAATAGAATAGAATAGAATAGAATAGAATTCTTTATTGGCCAAGTGTGATTGGACACACAAGGA
>QLTV01002260.1:640922-676345 GCA_003457575.1 Thermophis baileyi
TGCAAATAGAGGAAACGTTTGGTTGAGGTTATTGCTGCCAAAGGAGGGTCAACCAGTTATTAAGTCCAAAGGTTCACATACTTTTTCCTCCCTGCACTGTGAATGTTTACATGTTATGTTCAATTAAACCATGGCAACATCTAATGTTTGTGTAGTATTATTTTAAGCAGACTGTGTTTTTCTATTGTTGTGACTTAGATGACGTTCAGAGCACATTTTATGACCAATTCATGCAAAACTCCACGTAATCCCAAGGGGTTCACATACTTTTTCTTGCAACTGTATATATCACATGTAAAGTGAAAACTTTGATCTAATGGAACCTCATTTATTGGATTCAGAAGATCAGACTTCTCCCTGCATTCCCCTTCCCAAATACGTCTGGGTGAGGGAGTTAAATTTATGTTAATTTTAACTGTTCGCATCAATTTATGTTATTGGCAAAATGCCTTCATTACACAAATGATGTAAATAGCCACAAATGACATTTTGTGATTTAATGGGTATTTAGGATTAATATCCCATTTGGATTGTTAAATCCAGGTTTCCGTATCTGTTGTTTTGTTTTGTTTTGTTTTGTTTTATTTTTTTGTTGCTTACATTTCTGGTTGATCATTTAGTATATTTACAGATGCTAATAATTTTTTTTAATGAGTACACACACACACACATATCCCTCTTTCTTGACATTTATAATTTAAAAACCCGTTGATTACTCTGGCGATATCTACCTTCGCTGAAGTTTATGCACAGCCTGGATAACTGCACTTTAAAAGAATGTGTGTTGTCCTTCTTGTAATATTACTTGTTAATTGGAGGGCGTTTTATCTCACTTGAGCAATCATTATCTCATTAATCCAGATTCCAGGATTTGCTTCGAGAGCTCTCCCAACGTGATCAAACTGAAAACAGGGACCTCGTTGAAATGCCGCCACCTCAATCAAGACTTTTGCAATATAGACAAGTGCAGCCCAGAAGTCCACCAGCACTCCTCTCTCCTACATGCAACTCAAACCACAGTGGCCACTTTCCTAATTTCTCTGAGAGTAGAGACCTTGAGATCTCTAACAATCCAGCATTTCAGCAGCATTTGCCTCAAATGTACAATCCCCCTTTCTCAGTGCCATCTGAACACCTGACCCCACCTTCCTTGAAATACCTGCAGCCAGATGGATCATGGACCTATGCTAATTTACACCAGAGTCATTTCATGGGGCAAGGCTTTCATTATGGTATACCTCCATTGCCTCATAGATCACAACCGAACCCTTTTATACAAATACAAAATCATCAGCACGCAGTTGGTCAGGAACCATTTCACCCTCTCACTTCACGAGCAGTATCTGCTTCTTCTCTGCATAGCTTAGAAGAGGTAGGTAGTCTGTGGGGTTTGTATACTTCTGTCTTTTGCCCTGGCACCCAGTTAAATTTAATTGTGTTGGGGGGGGAAAGCTAAGTGGCGTTGGACCGGTTTGATACTTGGATGGGCACCACCAGGACATTCCAAGGCTATAGCCTAGACTGGGAAGTTACAACGTTTCAAAAGAAGGCAGTGGCAAATCATTTTTGTAGCGGTGCCCCCCCCCCCCAAAAAAAGCAAAGAAGTGTCCACAGAGTCAGCAGGAATTGAGCTTCACTTGGAAAAATCTTTACATTTATTTTGGCCTATATAGGTAGTCCTTGACATTCGTTTAGTGACTGTTTAAAGTTACAAGGGCACTGAAAAAAATGACATCATCATTTTTCTCACTTACGACAATTACAGCCTCCCCAAGGTCACATGATCAAAATTCAAACACGTGGCAACTGGCATGTATTTATGATGGTTGCAGTATCCTGGGGTCACGTGATCACCCTTTGCAACCTGCTGACAAGCAAAGTCAATGGGGAAGCCAGACTCGCTTAACTATGTTACTAACTTAGCAGCTGCAGTGATTCACTTAGCAACTGTGGCAAGAAAGGTCGTAAAATGAGGCAAAATTCACTTAACAAATGTCTTGCTTAGCAATGAAAATTTTGGGCTCAATTGTGGTCATAAGTCGAGGACTACCTGTAATGAGGAGTTCTGCTTAATGATAGCATATAAAAGCTGGGGGAAATGGGGCTGGTCATTCTGGTAGTGACTTTGGGCAAGGTTCCATATGTCGTCGTCGTCATTGTTGCTGTTGCTTCACTGGAGCTGGTTGAGTATCAGGTGTTACTACTTTTTATGCCATTTACCAGATGGGCAAGTTATTTTGAGATACTGAAAATCCAACTTTAGCAATCTAATTTTATTTCTTTTTAAAGTGGTGATTTTGGATATGCTTCTGAATGATAAATTGGGTGCCCAATCTTTTCAAGGGAGCTAGTTTGATATTATAAGTTAAAGCAGTTGAAACTGGGAGATTGTAAGTTCTAGTCCCCCTGTTTTAGGCATTAAAGCCAACTGGGTGACTTAGGGCCAGTCACTTCTTTTCAGTCTTAGGAAGACACTGACAAAACAATTCTGAAAATATGGCCAAGAAAATTGTGGGGACAAAACTTGTCCACATAGTCACCAGGAGTCAAAACTGAATTATAGTTGCTTATATATGAACCTTAGATCTCTGGTTTTTTCACCTCTCAGTGGGGTATTTAGCATTTGCCAAAAATAAGAAAGAAAAGTTGGTAGTAAACTGGTAGTAGTAAAAGAAAAGTTGGTAGTAAAAAGAGCAAAATAACTACTGTAAGCCCTATTAATTTTATGTTTTTCAAAAACACAGCCAGAGACTAGGAATTATTGTTTGACAGGCATTGGAACGAACATCCAGTAAAATCTTTGATTTATGTTTAGTGGGACTCTGAAAATAGTAATGGAAATGTTACAGATCTTATATATATATATATTTCTTCATTTCTTCTAAAATTCAAATTTCTTTGGGTTGTTTTTTTTTTAGCAGAATCAGTTGAAAGGTCACTTTTTAAAGAGAAAGACAAAGCTTTGTTGTTTTATTCATCTAGACCATAAAGATGAAAGGTTTCAAATAAATGTATTATTTAAATGGGTAACTGAGGAAAGAATAGACTTAATTAGCTTTTACTCATATTCCACTATAGAACTATAAATATTAGAAAATAGCATGGCTTAACTAATCTGAATATTTGTCCCGATACCAATTTTATAATACCTGTTAACCCTTAACACATTTGCTGTGCTATTTTGTTTCATTCAATAACACAGTTATAACAATCCATCTTATATCAAGGAACCAGTCAGTTATTTCTCCTTCTCTACTTTTGGAAGCCATGTCTTTAGTGTAGGACAGGCATTGGCGGTAGAAGACCATCTTAAAATGTAGATAACATTTTTCTTTTGTATTTTAAAATATGATATTATAATGGAAGAGGAAAAGAAAGGAGATAGCTAAGAAAAAGCAGATTCTTGGGAAAGTGCCTTCTGGGCTGGAAGGAGGGCTCAAGCAAGGGCCTAGTTTGGAGTCTTTGCGCAGCTGCAAGCAGCATAAGCTTGACCCCTCCTTCCAGCCTAGCTGGCACTTTCCCAACAAAGATACAGATAGATATCATTGGGAGCCTCTCGCTCCCAGCCCCTAAAGATACCATGATTGATGGAATAGAATACAATAACAGAGTTGAAAGGGACCTTGGAGGTCTTCTAGTCGAACCCCTTGCTCAGGCAGGAGACCCTATACCATTTCAGACAAATGGTTGTCCAATCTCTTCTTTAAAACTTCCAGCGTTGGAGCATTCACAACTTCTGGAGGCAAGTTGTTCCACTGATTAATTGTTCTAATTCTAATTAATTGGTGTTGAAGACAGCTGAGAGATCAAGAAGGACCAAGAGAGTTGCATTCCCCCAGCTTGACCCAGGAGCATGTCATCTATAAGAATGATCAATGGCCTCAGTTCCATATCCAAGCCTGAGGGTGAGCTGAAGGGAATAATCTAAACGGATTTTGATGGGAGCGAAAGTGATCCAAACATATTTGCCTTCCATTCTGAAAACATCTATTATGTTAAGAAAATTAGCAGCAGTTGCCGGCAGGGCAAAAGACAATGGCACTTTTATTTTTAAACTTCCAGAATTAGCAGACGCTTGGTGCTGTTTGCCTTGCTATGTCCTTACTGCTTTACAGTATTTTAATACAAGCTTTGAATGCATTTTTTTGTTCACAGACATGCTTTAATCATTGTGGGACTGTGCAAACAAAGGAGAGGAAGGTATAGCAACAGTAGCAGAGGGAACATCTTGATGAGCTTTCATGGTTGGGAGATCTATTAACAGTAATTCAGAACAGGGCTAGATATAAAGATGCAAGATACTTATAAGTTATAGGCAATTGATAAAAGCCTTGAGAAATGTACGCTATTTCAAACAGGGTACACTTGTGGTCAGGTTAAAGGACAATCTTATTTAAACATCATCTCAGAGAATCTCTTCAGTAGCAGGAGAAACGCATCCAGTAGGGATGCATTTAATTAATAGTGGGAAAACAGGGAGGGAAATTCAAGAGTACAGGAATAAAAGGGAAGAAAACATGAAGACAGCTTTTTCTTTTTTTTCTGAAATCCAAGAGTACTTTCAAGCAGTGCTTCTTTTTAAAGTTACAATAGCATGAATAAAATCTAACATAATTTAACGGAGAAAGTTTATATTTCTGTATTATTATTTTTTTACTCTTATCATTTCCTTCTATTTGGGTAGTTCCTTCCCAAGGCTTTTAATAGTATTCACAAGGGAGACAGTTGCCATGAACTGAAAGATAGGAAAGAATTACAAATAACACAACATTCTTTTTCTTGATTAAGAAGTTTGCCCTTCTATCAGCAAACTTCTTTGATTTTTCTGTTCAACCATGAACCTGGCAGATTCACTGCTATTATTATCTCAAGGTTAGCTTCCTTGCTTTCTCATTTATCAACTCCTCATTGAAACTCTGGGCAAGCGTAGAAATAGACCCTTACCAGCGAAGATGGATGATGGGCTTTCTGTTAACCAGTCAAGATGGATGGGCTTTCTGTTCCTGGGTAGCAGATATACAGACTTCCTGTTTCAGGGTTGCTGGTATCAACCAGGCACAGCTAGGTTGCATTTTCACTGACTTGAGGGCATATGAGCCCCTTCTGAAGCTGACAGTAATTGGTAGATGGAGGGGGCATTTTTCATACAAGGGAAACCATGTGAAAACTAAGGCTAATCAGGAAGAGAAATGGCCTAAGTTTTCTTGTCTTTATTTGGGAATATCTAAATATTCTCTCAACGTGCTATTAGATCAGTTACTGTTCTGGAGGGAATTAGACAAGGCTTAGCATTTAAATAGAAATAATTTTTTTAGAAATTAAAATCCTGCGTTTGCTGTATGTCTTTAAGTTGTCAAGTTGGGTGTTCTCTACACCAGGACTCCTATGCAAGGGACTTGTAAAAGGAGGGGCACGGAGACAAAGAAAGTAATTTTATAAATGGAAATCCGTTGGTTGGGAAACACTTTAGTCTGGGAACTCTTAACTCTGTCATGCTGAGATAAGCCAAATCCTCTAGAGAAAAATAGAGAGAGTAAGATAGTTTTAAAACAGTTCCAACTATGTTTAACATGGGAATTTGGTTTAAAATGGGAATTTAGTGAACTGGAACCCATAGAGGGGTGTGAAATTAGAAAAGCAAGTCGTGTCAAAGTAGTTTCCTGAACTTCTGCCACAAAGACAAACTTTACAATCCCAGGAAAGGAAGTGCTGGACAGCCTAAATAGCAAGCAACTGCTATATTACGGGTGGTTCAGTCCAGGGGTGGGTTCCAACTTACCTCGCTGCCGGTTCGCTCCCTCCCACGCCACGTGGGCGCATGCGCAGTAACGAAAAATCCCCCAAAAAACCCCGAAAACAAGATGGCGACTGCATGCACAGTGCCAGAACTCGGCTTCTGTGCATGTTCAGAAGGAAAAAATAAATTTAAATAAATTTTTTAAAAAATTCAAAAAAAGATGGCGCCCACGGACCGGCACTGACCAAACCAGATCGGTGATGTCATTGTGACGTCACCAGCGGGTCGCTACCGGTTCGGGAGAACCGGTCCGAACCGGGAGGAACCCACCCCTGGTTCAGTTAGGAACCAACATTACCAATCAGATTGGGCACAAACAAAGAACCAATCAGAGACCAAACCCCACTAACCTGTACCAATCGAAAGACAAAGTTCCTGGCTATAAAAACAGGAGCTCAGTCAGTCCCTGCTTTGGTGCCTGTGGTCTATGCAGCAGATCTCTTTGCCTCTGAGAAGGCCAGCCACAATTTCCCACAAAATGTCAGAAAATCTGTTCACTAGATTTCGGTCACTAAACTCGGAAGCCCAACACCAGTACATATTAGGCATGAAATCCAATTGGGTGACTTTGGCTCAGTCTTGCTCTCTCAGTGCAACCCACCTCGGAGGGTTGTTTTTCTGGAGAAAATAGGAGGAAGAAGGATATATTAAGCATGTTTGCCACCTTGAGTTATTTGTGTAAAAAAGGGGGGGATATAAATAAATAAAATACTTGCTTTCCAAATGGATCCAATGAAAATACTCGTAATAGGCTTATTCTAATTTTAGTACCACCAGTGCTTGAATAGGCTATAGGAACAAGATACTTGGTGCTTAATGAATAAGACAGAATGCTAATGGAGAAACGCACTAGGAATAAGCTTTCTATATTAGAAGCAGGGCTACATATTAGAACTATTGACTGTTTCCTAAAATACTGTAGTATTTCTCACCCCCACCCCCACCTCCACCCCCCTTTGAATCTTGAATCTACTAATTTAAGCCTGGTACAAAACTACTTTAAATTTTGGAATTCTAAACCCAGCAAGTGAATGAAGTTCCATGCTCACACCACAATCCTGCATATACTACACTTCCTTCCTTTCAGTCATGTAATTTGGTGATAATGATGGGGAATTGTTTTGTTACTACTATTGTTAAATAATAGGAGAAATTCTAATTCACTATAAAGTAACAAAATGCCTATTTATTCAGATAAATCTCTTGTTTGTTGGTGGTTCCATCTATTCCAACACCATTCTGTTAATAGTGTATTTTCCCTATGGGATATCCACCCGTATTTTGAAAAAATGATTAGTAAATTGAAGAACCATACTTGTTTGTCTTTCTAAATAGTAATAAACATTTATGTGTTCTCACTTCTTACCTCATCCATAAAGGAAAAAAAATAGCCAGCATCAATTGAGCTTCTTCTTTAACAAATAATATTGGTCTGGGTTTTTGTGTTATGTTCTATTCAACTTCTTTGCAGTTTTGGTAGTCTTCTTAAAATAATGAATTATGAGTAATTGCTCTTTTAAGTGAAACTTGCATAATGATACAAATATAAACAAATAAATAAATAAGCCGCCCAGAGTCCTTTGGGAGTTGGGCGGCATACAAATATAAACAAATAAATAAAATAAATAAATAAAAAGGAATGTAAGACGGGGTTCTCCCTTTTCATAGGGAGATCCCACTTTATCAAGGTACCCTAATAAATTGCTTTTAAATGATCTTCAACAAATAAATAAATGATGGCGTTTCTTAATTCCTGGTTGTATTCATTAAGTATTGACCTGTAAACCATTAAAATATTCAGGGTAATCCACAAGCACCTAAAGTTAACAATAGCATTTTGCATATTATGATATCATGGTTCTAAGCACATGCAGAGAGCTTTTTGTGACTCTAGATTACATCTGCAGTTTCTGAATCCAAATATACTCTCCTCAAACTTGCTTCCCCTCCTTTCCTTTCTTTTCTTTATCTTATTTGCTTTATGTCTGGTAGAACAGAGCAATGGTTCAAAAAGAAAAGAAGAGAAAAGGCTTGGTGTAAACATTACATGTATCGCAAAACAGGTTTATATAGACTTGTGTGTTATGGACACCCTAAACATTATTTTCAGGGGACGAATGAAACCAATACAATAAGTCAGTGGTAGCAGAGAAGGACAAATTACAACTGGCAAATACTTCAATATAATTGCCCTGCAGAGGAAATTTTGTAGAAGACAAGCTTAGATGTAATCAACATACAATAACTAAAAGTTCAAAGTGAAAAATTAGGAATCAGAAGGGACTTCTAAAGAGATAAAGTCAGTAGTGCCATGTAATACAATTAACTGTTCTGAAAGAAGGATAGATCTGAATTACTTTAAAAAGTTATTTAATCCTGTTATACAGATATATAAAAATGAGAGAGTTTTGAGTGCAGTGTTTATTTATCTCTCTATTCTCATAACAGGATGGTCAATGTGAAGAATAGGATGTGTTTGTGTTAGTGAATAAAATCACACCAAGTAAAATATACGTGTTTATTTTGAGGGCAGTTTCAGAATATGCGTATTGATACTCAGATGGGACATTTAATGTAAGTGATTGTCTTCTTTTACGCAGTATGAACCAAGAGGACCTGGCAGGCCATTGTACCAAAGAAGAATGTCATCTAGTTCAACCCAGGCTTGTTCTGAAGGTTTAAATACTCCTCCAGATAATGTTGGACAGTGTCAAGAGCTTCAGGACCAGAGTAACCTATCCTCTTTCAATTATTCACCCCCCAAATGGTGGGTCAACTCTTCTTCATCAGCCCCCTATCAGAACATTCCATGCAACGGATCCAGCAGAGCAATCCCACCAAGAGAACAGTTAGGTGAGTGAGTGTCACTTTCTTGTCCCTTTAAACCAGGGGTGGGCATCGGTGGCTCCTTTAATCATGATGCTGACTCAGGAATTCTGGGAGTTGAAGTCACAAAATCTTGAGAGGTGTGTGCTGTGTATCCTTGTTTGCTCGTTTACTCGTTCTGATTGTGCATGGTTAGAGTATACCAATGATGTGTTTTTAATCTTGGCCTTAAAATGCAATATATTCTTAAACCATTTTGGCTATCTTTATAAAACCAACTGAAGAACAATTTCAATAGGTTTTGTAAAGATCACCCCAATCCTTTCAAATTAAAATGTCCTACAGGACTGGAAGCATTTGACAAATTCCTGAAGACTTTATTTAGCTTTTAAGTAATGCTCTTTGTATGTCTTCAGGAAAGGAAACCTGAGAAGTAGCTTTCCAATCTGTTTGTGATCCTTACCAAGTTAAAATGGTGATGGTTGTAGTGGTGGTGGTGGTGGTGATGATGATGATGATGATCATGTTCTTTTTTTTCTAGTACCTCCGAAGACTATCAAATCCCCCGAGGAACAGATGAAGGTTGAAAACATCCCGTTGTCCAGTTCTTTTAACTACAATGTACTCCAGCATCTGGGCCAGTTCCCACCCCTCATGCCCAACAAGCAGATTGTGGAATCCAACAGCAACGGCCAGCCCAGTGCTGGGTTGAACAAACCTGCCATGTCCTACGCAAGTGCTCTGAGGGCTCCTCCCAAGCCCAGACCCCCTCCTGAGCAGGCAAAAAAGAATAGCGACCCCTTGTCTCTGTTTCAGGAACTTAGCCTAGGTAGTTCATCAGGTAGCAATGGCTTCTACTCCTATTTTAAATAATCAGACTATTTTTGTAGAGACATTTTAATTTTTATTTCTGTGAGTAGATTTAAGATAGCTGGGGCTGCACCTGCAGGCACCATCGTTTCTCTCTGTTTATATTAGTAAATATATTTTGATTTAATGGCTTTGCTGCTAGACTTGAAGCTAATTCTTTTTAAATTATATTCCACTATTTTACTTTCTTTTTTGATGTGGGTCAGAAGTTTGAGCAAAAAAATCCCTAGAAAAAAAAAACTTTTAAAAATTATGTAACTTTATCTATGTGTTGCATTAAAGCTAGCAGCTGAAAAGTTAACTGTGCAACTTTAAAAAAAAATATATAAACATTTAAAAAAAAAGTTGTCTAAATTGTATTTAAAAATGTAAGTAGCATTTACATTTATTCAATAACATTTAGCATACTGTGCTGGGTTTCTGTACCAGAAATGGCCAGTTAATGTACAAATGTATGTTATGTCTGCTTAAATTGTTTATTTTTTTTTTTAAATAAAGATGCAGCATCTTATATTTACATTCAGTTTTATCAGATTTCTGTGAAGGGATGCTGCATTCTAAGACTTTTATAGTTTTAGAATCTGTATGATGTGGTTATAGTAATTTCCTTTCTAGGATGAAGTGAAGGCCTTTGCTGCAGACCCAGATACCTACTCTTTTGCAATTAAACAAAAATTAGTGGTCAACCTAAAGATGAAAAATTCATGTTGTTGTTTTTTTGAGAAGCTACTCATTCAGCTTGTTGGAGGGATTAATTTAATAGGTTTTTAAACAGAAATCATGAAATGACAAAAATTGCTATATTGGGTGCTTGGTAGTTGAATAGCTATTAAAAAAAAAACCAATTGAGTGAACTTAGGAAAAATAATTGAATCCCCCTCCCAACTATGCACGTTAAATGTTTGTAATTTAGTTTCTTCCCCTCTGATTTTTCCAGTGGTATGAGAATTGTGCCACTTTAAGGATTTTTCTTCTTTTTTCCATCAAAAGATTTTGGTACATGATTTGATGTTTACCTTAAATGTGACATTATCCACAAATATTCAAATATTTTGCTAACTGTTTTGTTTGAGGAACTTCATTAAAGAAGATTTTTATGTTTGCCAAAGCTGTATCCAAATTAATCCCAGCCTTGGGGAAGGAGAGTTGTGGGGAAGGTTTGGGGAAGCAGTATGAATGACGTGGTTATTTATATTCTTGTATCTTCTGTCAAGGCCTTTTGCCACTATATATTGAAAGAAAAATCTATAAAAGACTGTACAGCAATATGTTATAAAATTTGGGGGAAGAATTAGGGTAACCTTTACCTTTACGATTTTGGTCTTGTACACTGTTCATACTTTTGAAAGAAATCTTTTTTAACTTCAACGGAGGCACGGCCTCCTTTACACTTGAAAAGATTTCTTTGATCAGGGACAATTAATTTTTTATCAACTATTTATTTTAATTTCCCATTATAAGTGATATTTTCAAAAATATGATAGTTTTAAAGTTTCTTCCCACGACTGTTTAAAACTGGGCTTCATTTACAGGGATGTTTGGTTTTGCTTTGTCGAGCTACTGTATTTGCTGCTGTATCAAATCTAATATTTGCTTTGGTTTCAGTCCCTTCATACCTGTTGGATTTTATACGTTGTGATGGTGACATCTTGGTTTGACTGAAATCTGTGTCACTTTTTTCTTATTGATTTCGGATAACTAAGGAACTTTCTATAAAAGATATGCATACTAACTTAAAGTGCTGCAATATTTTAATGGCTGCTGGGCTCAGAAATGGGTGAAGCTAAATAAAGCTGTTATAAAACCAAACAAAATGAAAGCAGAAGATTCTGCTCAATTTTATTTAGTACTCCGAGGACACATTCAGGATGTAAGCATGAAGTTAGTCAGATCATTCTGTTCTCAGTTGACATAAACCAGGATTTAATTAGTCCCACTTAAATATCTGAAGTTATTTCTGTTGATTCTGTGTCCTGCCCTGACTATCACTGATAAACGTTGAGGACAATTGACCTAGTGAAGAATAAATAGGAACATGTAGAAAGGTATAGTAGTTGGTTGCTTATAGCACAAATACATACACTTTCAATTTAGCACTCTGAAATCACAGAGTTCAAATTCACACACTTAATAGTCTTATTATTCCCTTCACCTGAACTGAATCTAAATAAATAGTGCTTGGTCAATTATTTTCATCTGTGAGTTAGTGAAATTAGGAAGAAGGTACAGTCTTCAGTCTATTTAATCTATATCATAACTTTTCTCAAGAGTTAATATGGAATTAATAAGCTGTGGAGTGCAACACGTTATGGCATCTATGTGGATCTGCAGTAAGGTACTTTATGAGTTTTCACTCAGTATTTTAGTGTTAGCAATTTCAAAAAAAAAATGTGCATGAAAGCTCCACATTTTTGCAATTTGGTCCCCATTTGTATTGGGTCATAGAAAAATTCTCATAGTCTGTGTTCAGACTGCTAGTTTGTTATGCTGATATTGGAGACATTTTACTTTTAAGAGCAGATCAGATTCTTTCTGATTTGAGCCATGATGGATCTTGATTTTTCAGATTAGTGGATTATACCATTACCATAATAAAAGGCATACATGTAATCAATTATTGTAACATCTGATTATCCTGGTTATTAAGAACACATTGTTGGAGCTATTCTATATCTATGTCTCTGATTCTTATTATTCAAATTATATAATTTTTATAAAAACCCTTTTTTCCCCGCCTCAAAGAAGGTTTTCTTCCTTATTTCATTTCACAATTACTTTATCATTGTGGGAACAAATTTACTTTAGGAGCATGTCATATATCATACAGAAGTTTATTCCATTAGCAAAAAAGTTTACATTTAAAAAATGTAACTCTTAAAGTTGGTACTATATAAAGAAAAGAGCTGATAGACTTTGATACGTGAACAATGTTGATTCACATTACAACTGAACAGCTAGTTAGAATAATAAGTGAATTTCTTTTACATGAAGGATTCATTTTGCAGGAAGTATCCAGTCTTGTAAATTCAAAAATACAAAACTGAAAATTGCTTACTATGACTTCAAGCTTAAAAATTAGATGGTTCTTGAAGACAATATATGTCAACATATATTTGTAACTCTGAATTCTCAATCGTGTGTGTGTGTGTGTGTGTGTGTGTGTTTGTTTATTTGTGTGTGTGTAGATTCCATGTTCAGAAGTTATGTTATTAGCAGTTGATGTTATAAACCCTGACCGTATCTGATCCGGTGCATCTAAGATCCATTCCAGTCAATGTACTCTCAGTGACTTTAGGTCTATTTTCTAACATAAAACAGGACATACACTTTTCCCTATGAAATTTAAGTAAAGTAGAAAAAGTAGTGGTTCAAAAGTCCACTGACTGAGTGTCCCAGCAGATGGCAGTTCTCTATGGCTCCTATGTTTTTTCCTGTGAAAGGACATTCATTAAAAGGCCCACACCATGCACTGCAGACATGGGAGAATTCCTGCCTATTCTACAGGGGATCCCAACCTCAGCTCCTGAAATGCTTATGTGCTTATGTGTCCTTTGAGGCTGAAGCAGTCTTGAAATAGTTAATAAACATCTTTTCAGAACTTGTGAAAAGTGACCCTGAGTTATAAAACTTCAAAATTAGAGGTAAAGGGCAAAGAGGAATAAAAGGTATTTATCATATATTCTCAATTTAGGTGCCAAAATTCACTCAAAAATTCAGTTCGGCTCATCCACAGATGGGCTTATCTGCAAGGATGCACAGTAATAATGCTTTTTAAAGTACCTCTATATCCCATATATGGTATACTTGAGGATTACTCCATCTGTGGTCCTCAAATTTTTCACCAAATGCCATGAAAAATTGATAATCTGTAGGTTACCCGTGGATAAGCCAACCCTGAGAATTAAAACATATAAAAATGTCCAGAGTTGACTGATCCACAGCTGGCATATTTTTAATGGTATTCTTGTTTTTAAAAAATTGAGGATTGGCTTATTTGCAGATGGGTTTATACACAAGCATATACTGTGTTTGGGGAATTCATTTGGGAACAATTCTGATCCAAGCCAGCTTATGTCAAAAAGCAAGAACCTGAATTTTCAAGGGCACAGCGCACAGGTGGGTTCCTCCCAGTTTGGACCGGTTCTCCCAAACCGGTAGCGACCCGCTGGTGATGTCACGATGACATCACCGATCCGGTTCAGTCGGTGCCAGTCCGTGGGCGCCGCCATCTTTTTTTTAAAAAAAAAATAATTTTTTTTTATTTTATTTTTTATTTTATTTTTTCTTCTCCGCATGTGCAGAAGCCGAGTTTCTGGCACTGCACATGCATCGCCATCTTGTTTTCGGCGGGGTTTTTTTTTTTTTTGGTTTTTTTTTTTTTAGTTTTTTTGGGGGGGGACTGCGCATGCGCACGTGCAAAGCGCGCGCACGCCCACAAGGCGCGCCCACGTGGTGCGGGGGGAAGCGAACCGGCAGCGAGGTAAGTTAGAACCCACCCCTGGCACAGCGGTAAGCAACAGTTTTGTAAAATAGAATTGCCCTTGGTTTTGCCCAATAAGAACCATAAGTTTTAAAGTGGAGGCAGTTTTATCGTTTTTCTTTCCTGTTTTGTTCTGTATGTGTGTGTGTGTGTGTGTGTGTGTGCTTCAAAGTACATTAAGTCTATTAATTCCTTACTACATTCTTTTTTATTGATTTCCAGTGGAAATCATTCCATCATTCAGCTGCTTGCAGGGGGATGGAGCTACAAGGGAAGTGCAGATTGCACTTCCTCTCCTCTTAGGAGATGATCAATGTCAGTGCATCAGCCAAACTAAGTTTATTACACCGTAAGCTTGCAGGAGCCAATGTGGCTTGATACATTCATCAGTATCTGAAATTGCAATATTTGCTGAAGAAATCTACATGCTCCTGATCTTGAAGACCCCGGAAATATTTTAATTAAATAAAATTTTAATTGGTTACAATTGGTGTTAACTGTTTTAATCCTAGTAGCGAATGCATAAGAAAGTGTGTCTGCATTAGAAACCCGGGGGGGGGGGTGGGGGGGAGTGGGGAGGTTATCTGACACAAGGCTGTAGGTTTAGTAGAGATACTTTGCACATTGAACCAAGTGACAATGAATTAGGAAGGAAAAATAAGTATGGGCAGATTGGAGTAATACATAAAGAGAATATTCGACTTGCCTCATATCCCATTCAATCCCAATGGAAGTACTCCTGCTTACTCATCCTGTCCAAATAGGCCTTTTGTTTATTACCTCATGCAAGTCTGAATAGTCTGTTTTTATTTTATTCAGCTTTGCTGCAGATACTTATTTACCCTTCTTTACACTACATTAACGACCTACTTTACTATCCATATTTATGTAGAAAGGCGCTACTTCTAGTCCAAGACACAATCACATAATATTTGCTCACACTGAGAGACACTGATGTAACACCACATAGTATATTAACAGACATCTATTTGCATGTTTTTAAAGTAACTTTTTCCCCCTTCCCAAAATCTCCCTGCTCTTTTCTCCCTTGCAGCCTGCCACTGCTGAGTGCCCAGAGACATTCTTATCTAAGATTAAACATAGGTAGGTGTTAATGAATCCCACAAAATGGTTGCATTGTATTCGAATTCACACTGTTTAAAGTGATATTTCTATGAAAAATGTGGTAATTGGTTCCAGCTTGACAAAAATAGGTAATGTGTATTAATGAAATACTATGGCAAAGGATAAAAAGCATATACTTACTATTTAAATTTATGGTTAACAGAATCCCAGAGTAGTTTAAGAAAACAAAATAAAAGCAAAAGCAAATAAAAATCTGCTGTACATTCAGGAAATCCAACATCCTATTTTAGCCTTGCCAATGCCACATTCAAGTTGCTCAATTGTATCATGTTTTTGCTGTAATGTAATACTAAGCCTCTTTTCAAAATGTGCGCTATTTCCACTTTCGGAATCTTCTTTTTCTCCATTTTGCACACGAAGATTAGCAGCAACTAAAACCGCAATTGTGCATGCCCTTTCCTCATTTGCACATGTGCTAGCCTTGTATTAACTGAATTTTAGGGCACGTTCAATGCAACTTGGTATCATCATACAATTCTCACCAAATCAAATATTGCATTAGTCGAACTCACATTAATCGCAACCTTCAATAATAACAACAAACCCTTAGTCAACATGTGCAGAATCTTCCGTGTCAGCCTTTACACAGACCAGATTTGCTCATTTCCCTTAAAGTAGAAATATTGTGTTTGTTAAACACCCCATGGAGGCTTGGCTCTACATTTTGTGCTAAGCCATGATGGGTGGGCTCCCACTTCACAAAAGGTCAAGAGCAAGCAATGGTTAAACAGCATGAATGATAATATTTATTTTGCCCAAGTCATCACTCTCTATGAAGTTGCCATAAAAGAACTATTTGAGAATTAAAACTTTAAATCATTTAAAACCTGTGTGTACGTCTGTGGCAAAGTTTAAGCAACCAGTAAGCTTTAAAGTAATAATTTGGGCTTACACAGGTTCCAAAAGATTTGAACTTTCATAATTATAAATCAAAAAGATATCTTGTACTGTATGAGGCTAACTCAAGACATTGTGGTTGATGATGTATAGAACCTATACAGAAGCAATATTTTACATACAACTTACAGATAAATAGGGAAAGAGCCAAGCACAGAATTGGGAATGGAAGATCTTGGGAATATGAATCTCAACCTTGTACACCCAAGCCATTGGAGAAAAGCTGACACAAATTTTGTCATGACCCACAGCACCCATCCAAGGAGTATTGGTACTGCTTAGTCATTGTCTCAGTACAGAAGTGGAAGTAGAGAAATTGCCACAGGAGTAAGCTACCAACTAGCTCTGTAGGACAGATGCTGGTTGGTTGGTTGGTTGGTTGGTTGCACATTATGTAGTAAGTTGTAGCTTGGGATGTAAAGATTTGCATGAATGGCACAAGTTTCTGCTCAATTTTTAATCCTAACCCTAACCCTTTCATCTAAACCACCCATCCATAACTTTAGTGTCCTTCAATCTCCCATCCAGATTCCCCCTACTTTGGCCCAGATCTTTGTCCCTTTCCCTCTTAGACTAATCCACCGATCACAGCCAGGTAACCCAGATGATCCATCAGTGTGGTTGGCCCTAAATGTTTGTGCTCTTGCATGGATGGCCAAGTTGTCAGGTTTATGCAAATATGCACCCAAGCCATTGTAATAAGACAAAAATGTGCATAAGTGTGCACATTGGGGGAAAGGAAGAAATGGACTTTGAGCAAGACACAAATGTTGAATGATGAAAACATTAATTTTTTTAAAAAATCCTCTTCCTGTGTGTGCACATGCATTGCACACAGAGACAAAGAAACATCCTGAAGAACGTAGCCAAAATCATTGTGTTTCAAATGAGGCCCACATATCTTTCTTTAGAAAGATATAGGGCCTTCTATGCAATTAAGAAGAAAAGAAAAATACCCTTCTAGGAGTGGAGAAAAATCTCCAATTTTGTCGCTCAAAAAAAGTTATGCAAAGCACAAAGAATTGTTTCTTGGCATTTAAATTGCATCTGCTGTCTCCTAGTGGTCACGGCTGCAAAACCCAAAAGGTGCTTTATGCTTCAACAACTTTTGTGATTGTAAACTGCATTGAGGACTGGGTCTAACGGAATCTACTTTCAAGTGTAACGATGGTCTCGGTGCGCTTTTCCTTTTCAAATGGTAGCACCAAACATATCTTACCGCTACATTTAAAATGTATTCATAATTAAAATAGCTTTTTAATAAATCATATTGAAATCTCTCAGTGCATCATGTTTCCAGTACAAATATCTCATGTCCATGGCGGTGAACTGATCTGGCTTGATTCAAAGCATATTTTTAAAGAAAGAAATAATTTTTGTGCTTCTTTTTTGCTGTAGGGAAGGCTAAGCTACGCCTTAGAGCATCAACTCGCTTATATTTAGTCATAATGACTTCCTGGCGCTCTTCAGGTGTGTTGGCCAATTGTAGCTGGCAGAACTAGGGCAGGAATTCCTGGAACTGCAGCACCGTCACACATACAGTGTGGCTGATGGCAGAGAAAGCCCCATCCATAAACCACTTGCCGTGCACGGTTGGGTTGGTTTCTTGTAAAATATGAATACACACACCTGTTGTAAAATATGAAAACACACACCCGTTTTCATTCCTGCCTTTTGATCTTCAAGGCATCAAACATATTTATCTTTCGTTCTTTCCTTACTCTGTTAAGGAAACATTGTGTTAGAAACACCTATTAAAATCCTGATTTCGAGGTCCCTGAAATGTGTCATCATATTTATTTATTTATTTATTTATTTATTTATTTATTTATTTATTTATTTATTTATTTATTTATTTATTTATTTATTGATTGATTGATTGATTGATTGATTGATTGATTGATTGATTGATTGATTGATTGATTGATTGATTGAGAAATGTGGAAGTTGCCCAGAGTCCCTAGGGAGTTGGGTGGCATAGAAATGCAAATAAAAGTTAAAAAAAAAAGTAAAAAAGAAGTGAGCAGATGGATTCTCGGATACAATCGATCCCATCAGTGTCCTGCAGAGTTTTTGGTTGGCTTAAATGTGATGGGAAGCAGGTTGCAGAGGCTTCCCTTCCACATCTGTTGTGGCACCTTTAGCTGGCGCATGCTGAAGATGAAACCAGTTCCATCACGGCAGTGTCCACTGGTTTTCATTTCTTAGGTTTCTATTCATGTGGCCCATTTTTTTTGGCTCAGTTGCAGCTGGAGTGCATACTGTAATTTATCTGACTGGATTCTGCCATCAAGTAGTCTTTTTCTCCTGGTATGCTCTGAGAGTCTCTATATTTGTCACAAAATTAATAATTATTATGCAGCTTCTTATAATTGATATTTAAATGAAATAAAAGAGTTGGAAGGGACCAGGGGTGGGTTCTGACTTACCTCGCTGCCAGTTCGCTTCCTCCCGCGCCACGTGGGTACGCACGCGCCACGCATGTGCAGTGCTGAAAATCCAGCTTCTGTGCATGCGCAGAAGCAAAAAACAAGATGGCGACGTCTATGGCGCTGCCGAGAGAGCCGGTTCAGGGGTGTGTCCAGCCGGCCATCGCTGCCGGTTCGGCGATCGAGAGGGAAATTCCCACTACCGGTTCTAAAGAACCGGTCCGAACCGGCAGGAACCCACCTCTGGAAGGGACCTTGGGGGTCTTCTAGTCCAACTCCCTGCTCAAGCAGGAGATCCTATACTATTCCAGACAATGGAATAGATGTCCCGTCTCTTCTTAAAAAGCCTCCAGTGTTGGAGCACCCACAATTTCTGGAGGCAAGTTGTTCCACTGATTAATTGTTCTGTCAGGAAATGATTCCTTAGTTCTAGATTGCTTCTCTCCTTGATAAGTTTCCATCCATTGTTTCTTGTCTTGCCTTCTGGTCAGTGGTGGGATTCAAAACATTTTACTATCGGTTCTGTGGGCGTGGCTTGGTGGGCGTGGCATGGCTTGGTGGGCGTGGTGTGGCTTGGTGGGTGTGGCAGGGGAAGGATACTGCAAAATCTCCATTCCCTCCCCACTCCAGGGGAAGGTTACTGCAAAATCCCCATCTCCTCCCGATTAGCTGGGACTCGGGAGGCAGAGAATAGATGGGGGCGGGGCCAGTCAGAGGTGGTATTTACCGGTTCTCTGAACTACTCAAAATTTCCGCTACCGGTTCTCCAGAACTGGTCAGAACCTGCTGAATCCCACCTCTGCTTCTGGTGCTTTGGAAAATAACTTGCCCTTCTCTTCTTTGTGGTAGCCCCACAAATATTGGAACACTGTTACCATGTCTCCTCTAGTTCTTCTTTTCTCTAGACTAGCCATTACCAATTCCTGCAACTGTTCTTCATATATTTTAGCCTCCAGCCCTTTAATCATCTTTGTTGCTCTTTTCCACACTCTTTCCAGACTCTCAACATCTTTTTTATAATACGCTGACCAAAACTGGATGCTGTATTCCAAGTGTGGCATTACTAAGGCTTTATAAATAATTTCCCTCTTGCAAACGATGAATAATCATCTTTTAGATAAGACACCAAAGAACTATGGATAACGACACATTTCCAGGTCTATGGATTACAGCATCTATTAGCTTCAACCAGCAGTTCAACAAGGAAGTTTGCTGATCTAAACTGATGAGGAAAACTGAAATCCTCAACTAATGGCCTTTTGTTTAATGACTGGTTATGACAGTGCTGAAAAAAGTGATTTACGGCCAGTCCTCACACAGCCATTGCAACATTCCCACGGTCACATGATCGCAATTTGTGATCTTCCTCGTTGGCTTCTGACAAGCAGTCAATGGGGGAAGCCAGATTCGCTTAAAAACATGGCCAAAAAAAAAAAAAAAAAGTAAAATCAGGCATGGTCACGTAATGACTCACTAAATGATCGCTTAGCAGCAAAAACTCCAGCCCCAACTGTGATCATAAATCAAGGACTAACCTGCATGGTATTTGTCAATAGTTAAATTCTTCTCTCAGCTTCTCTTCATGTTTTGACAGATGACCCAGCATCTCTAAAGGGAGATGGAATTCCATGGCAAAAGGTCAAGAATGACTCCTTTAAAAAGCCAAACTGTTCTATCGTATGAAATTTGTATGTGTGAAATCCACTGCTAAAACATTTTGTCTCCCATGAAAATGTTCTCCATTATCAACAACGCTAAAGATCGGAATAGCCCTCCTGAGGCTTGGTGAAAGGTTATCTGGCCAAATACTGTAAGTGTATTTCCTGTTCCATTAAGGCCAACCAGATTTTATATTTACTGTGTAAAGGTAAAGTAAATCAGGATTAGCCCAATGCAGGGAGGAGGAAGGAGTGGTTATGTTAGGGAGATGAACTGGACAATATAGAGAAAATTAGACCTCTTTAATAAATAATACCTGAAACACTTAGACAGATCTGTACATTCAGCTCAGTTTACCGATAGAAGAGAATATTTGTAACTCAGAGTTCAACTGTGCTGTCCTTAGTCCTTTCTCAGCTTGGTTACAGACGTTTCATTACCAAACTAGGTAACATTATCAGTGCTAGCCGTAAAGATGACATTACCTAGTAAAGATGATATTAGCTACTTTGGTAATGTAACATCTGCAAGAGAACAATCAAGCTTAGAGAGCACCAAGGACTCTATAGCTCAGTTGTGTTTCGTTGTTTTCTGTATTTTTGCCATCCTGGATTTCCTTTTGTCTCATGTTTACATTACCACATACATTCTCTTTAAAGGCCTTATATTTAAGGAAATATAATGAACTTTGTTCCTCTCTCCTCAGATATGCCTTTTTGTATGGTTTTTGCCTATTGTATTGTTTTGACAAGAGAATTCTCTGTAAAAGCATTTTCTATGCTATTAGCAGTAATTGGCACATTCAGCAATTTTGGGGGGGAGTGTGAGCTGATGACAATTGCAATAGGTAGAAAACTGTAAATATTGAAATATCTGCCTTCTGAGAGATGAATCAAGACAGGTTGCTAATATATAGTCCCGTGATGGCGAACCTATGGCACGTGTGCCCAAAGTGGCACACGAAGCCATGTCGCCCGGCACGCCCGGCCTTGCCTGTTTGTCTTCTGGGTTTCTGGCACGCATGCGCGCATGATGATCAGCTGTCCTTCGCATGCGTGGCAGTGTCAAAAACCGGTGTGCACATGTGCGCCAGCCAGCTGATTGTCAGGTGTGCATGCACACTAGAACCCGGAATTTTGGCTTTTCCGGAGCACGATCCCTTCGCGTGTGTGGCAGTGCCAAAAACCGGTGAGCGCATGCGCGCCGGCCAGGTGATTGTCAGGTGCGCATGCGCACTAGAACCCGGAAGTTCAGCTTTTCCAAAGCATGGCTCCGACGTTTCCGCGCGACCTTTTCGGCACTCGGTGCCGAAAAGGTTCGCCATCACTGATATAGTCCTTCTGAGTTATACTGGCAGAAATTTTGTAAGCTGTAACTGTGACTGGCAAAGATCTGGAGTCCCTAAGATGACCCCTGGGGCAACCTGTCAGCTAATTTGTTCCTTGGTACACATCAAATTAACCCCGTCTCAATTTTTTCTTAATTTTTAAAAAGGAAGCAAGAAAGGGTGAGAAAAAGTATCTCAAAGAATGCCAACAAACAGCGAAAATAACAAAGGAAATTATGGGTTTTTAAAGCCACCAGAGAAATCAAGGACAATGGTGGGACTACCCAAATACAGGTAGTCCTCGACTTACAACAGTTCACTTAATGACCATTCAGGGTTACAACAGCAGTGAAAAAAGTGACTTATGACTGTTTTTCGCACATGATGGTTGCGTGTGATCATACCTTGATGATCATGTGATCAAAATTCACTTGCTTGGCAACTGGCATGTTTTTATGATGGTTGCAGTGTCCCAGGGTCATGTGATCACCTTTTGCAATCTTCTGACAAGCAAAGTCAATGGGGAAGCCAGATTCACTTAATTTAACAAATGTCTCACTTAGGAACATACATTTTGGGCTCAATTGTGGTTATAAGTCGAGGACTGCCTGTAGAGGTAGGGTTAACAGGAATTTGCCACGGGAGATGAAGAGGAGAATGATCAGAGTGTGTTCCGAGTGTGAGGTTAGGAGGGATGAATAGATCATCTCCTATAAGAGCTGTCAATCGTCCATTGTGTGTGAGCGAGGGACTGCTTTCTGCTGAATAAGCAAAGACCATGAGAACGATAAGGCGGCTCCATTCCTGGAACAAGCTCAATGAATGAGTGAATAATGAAAAGAATTTGCTTTTAAGATTTCATGTGAACTGGGAGGAATCCCTAACAACTTTTTTGTTTCTGCGTCAGGCATTTCTACATGGCTAATCTAAGATGCTGGGAAGGGAACAAGAAGAAATAAAAGCTTTTCAACAGATTACATTCTAAGAGGCAAAAGTGAAAAAGGGAGTATTGCAATGCTTATGGGCATGGCTCCTTACCAGAATAAACTGGCAGATTTTTTTGCAACAGATGCAAGCTTGTACCAGTCCAAAGAAATGTCAAAGGATAGGAAGGATGAATGGCCACATGCCAAGTGAAAAGAAAAGGTGGGGATTTATGAATTCAAAGAAAGAAGGTGCTACTTACGGAGTAAGCTATTAGTAGAAGCTGCTCGCTGTAAGGAAAACAATTCTTAACTTAATAACCAAAAAACATACACACAACTATTGGCTGGGGGATACTCGTGTTGTTAATGATGTCTGTGAAAAAGATCGCAAAATAATAATTGATTTCAAAGGGAATACGAGCCAGCCGTGTGATGTAGCTGCAATAATGCCAAATGCAATTTTAGGCTGCATCAACAGAGGTATAGTTTCCAAATCACAGGAAGTAATTGCTCCATTTTATTTCATTTTGGTCAGATCCCCGCCTCAGAGACTATGTCCAATTGACGCTTTTTATATACTGCTCTATACATTGATATTAAAAATGCGATGGAATATTATAATGACGCTATCTGCTTTATTATACTTGGTTTAGTGATTTTTAAATTGCAAACTGAATTCGTATTACACAGGCTGGCTGTTAAATTATTCAGTTCTAACTTGTTACAAAAGCAACCACAATATTATCTTTGAGACTAGAAAGCTTATTTCCCTGCCCTTGCTTTCTAAGACAGGTGTCTATAATTTTAGTCCTTGTCTTCTTTGGGTTTGTGGACTTCCAGGTTTTTTTTTGGAGGGGGGCTTCTTGGGCAGGTGTTCTTCTGTCACCTGATCTGAAGCATTTAGCAATAGCATTTAGACTTATATACCGCTTTATAGTACTTTACAGCCCTCTCTAAGCGGTTTACAGTCAGCCTATTGCCCCCAACAATCTGGGTCCTCATTTTACCAACCTCGGAAGGATGGAAGGCTGAATCAACCTTTATAACTTCTTACCTCCTGCACTCAACCAGTTTAATAGCTTCTTGTCCTCTACAAATGCTAACCAGGCTGCAAATGCTATGAAATACTCAAATGTACATATTGTGTCTTTTGTTTCTTTCCTCTGCTAAAATCAGGTTGGTTGTTTGTGGAATGTGACTGCCGCTGTTCTAGAACTGTTGAAGATGTCGAATAGCATTCCCAAATTCGCCGCCATTTGTAATTCACCATCAGCAAAGCCAGCTGGTGGGATCAGCTGGGAATTGTGGTCAAAAACATCTGGACAGTGGCAGATGCAGGAAGACTGTAGTTAAAAATATTAGCTGATGCTTGGAGCAGATCCCTTGCCCGCTTCCCTCTGCATAATTCTATTTGGTTTTCAAAATCATTATTATTATTCAATTTCCTTGTCTCTGTCATTCCCCAATCATACCAGCTCAACAAATTACTAGCTGACATATAAGAAGTATAATAAAAATAATCAGTGTTGACTCTAAGCATATGCCTTAGAGATTCTTCTGTCTTCATGTTATCCAACATCTTTTTTTAGAATCTATTTTTGTAATGTGCTTAATAACATTATGAGTGCCTCCAAATTGGTAGTAAGATTATTTACAGATGGAGAAAAAAATTCTACACTGACAAAATATGATTTCGGGTTGTTGTTTTTTTCCTTTGTCATTCCTAGGGTTAATCAAATGGGGAAGGAGTCCACCAGATGTTTTGGATTACATATCCTATAGGCCTCTGTTAACATGGCCAATTATGAAGGATTAATGGAGCTATAACCCAAAACATCAGGTGGGCATCAGGTTATTTGTCCCTAAAAGAGTGACCACAACTCCTATTTAGACAAATTTTCTCTCTTTCTTAAGTCTGTATTTCTATTCAGTGACATTTATACCAACTTTTCCAGGCTGTGTTAACAATCTAGCAGTGAGATCAAGCCAAGTCTTTGTACATCTTATCAAAAGAGGTCATCTTCATCACTTCTTTTATCTCAGGATTTTGCATTCAGTTCCTAACTGATTCTCTCAGTAGGCATGATCCAAAGATATTCCCACACCAACTCCTGGAGGTCATCTCTCTCTATATATATAGCTGGCCATTGAGGGACAGGAGGGATATGATATGGCTGAAGTGGCAACATGAGCTGGCAACACTTAATGCTCTGGCTCGGCGTCCATGCAAGTCTCCCATGGGTTCTGTGGCATGCGAGGCAAGGAGATGAGCAGAAGCGCCACTCCACAGAGGAACAGCAAGACGAAAGAGGCACAGGCACAGGCGAAGGACCAGGAGTAGTAGTACTCTATCCAGTCTGTGTCATCGCTCACAATCATCTTTTTGACCGATTGCCTCATAACTTCCACAGATATGATGATACAGAGGCCTGGGGAGAGGGGAAAAGAAAGCAGTGAGCAGGGAATGGAAGTCAAGGCCACTGACTTGTTCCTTCTCAGTTTTACACTGAACTGAATTTCAGATTAAGTACTAAATATTTCTAGACTTCTGGATTAAACTGGCAAAGCTCTTTGCACCATCACCACCTTCCTTTCAGTCATGTTGGTCTTCCACCATCTCCCTTCTTCCCGCCCTACCTAAATGTGACCCATGCAGTAAAGTTGATGTCCCTATTTCTTCCTTCCCACCTGCAAATGTATAGAACATGGCAGCTGGCCTCAAGAGGTAATCCATCTTCTTCCGGAAGGATAAGAGGACACAAATGGTTCCGATGATGGAAAAGCCCATGCTGAAGATGGCAATGGCAGCTGCAGAAATGCTGTATTCTGAAGAGGCAAAAAAAGGGGGAAAGCACTGATGATGTTACCTAGTTTGTTAATGAAATGTCTGCAAGAAAACCACCAAGATCAGAGAGCACCAAGCACCCCATCAAAAGGAAATGGTCATCGACAAATCTTCTAATCCCAGTTGGGAAGCAACGCAAAAGCAAGAACCTACCACTAGGTTGTCCACAGAGGACAGTCTGAAAAGTCAAGATGGCGGTTACAACAATCAAAGCTCTGCTTTGTTTTTAGCCACACCGTTCTGGCTGCCATCTATATACTGGTGGACATCCTTGTGGACTTCTGCCATAACAGCAATGTTTCCCTCTGGGCAATCAGAAGGGAAGGGCTTCAAAAATAGGAGAAAGGTAGCTAACTGTGTAAAGCATGATGGGGCCAAGGCAAACAATTCAGCATTAAACATGTAGATGGTGAGATAGTGAATCTATTAATGGAATTGTAGTGTTCCTGGTTCAGTAGGTAACAGACTTCCCTTCTTCCTTGTCCGATTCTCTAGGAAAAATCATAATCAGCTCCGGAAGACACATTAATTTCTGCTCTGAGAAACTAATATGATATGGCAGGGACAACTCTCTGGGTTCTGAAATAGAACACCACTTGCAAATTGACAAGGAAAAGAGAGGCAATAAATCCCACCTTTTTCTTAATAGCAAAATGGGCAAAGATGTAATAATCCATCCAATTGTCTGCTGGTTACCTTTTCACCTTTCTTTTTCAAAGTTTTTACTCAGCTGAACTTGGATATTAGGCATAATCATAGTTGGAAGAAAAGAATTTGGGGACAGCTGCAGGAGAACAGGAGAAAGATTTCTGAGCTTCCCGTTTTACAGTCCACATTTGCACTGATCTGGCAGTTTTATCTGCTTTGTAGGATTTAAACAGGAAGGAGGCACCTGGGGCTTATGACATATATTAAAAATATTTTTGGACATCTTTTTTTTTTATTCTTTTGAGATGCTTTGTACATTTTCTTCTTTCTTTTCTTTCATGCATTCACAGGATTTTCTCTGAAGTGAATAATAGCAGATCATTATGATCAAATAGATCACTTCAACAGAGCATGTCTGTGTCTTCTCTAGGAGATTCCCAGAGAAAATCCCTGCAGTTTTCTTATTTACTTATTTATTTTATTTTATTATTATTAATAGTGTAAGATACAAAAATGCAAAAGAAAATAATAGGAAAGGTAGGGGAGGGAAAAGTCAAGGGGAAAACGTAGGAAAAAAGAGGAAAAAGAAAGAAAAGGCATTGACTTTTGACTCCCTTTGATGCAATAGAATAAGATAATAACATCAAACCTTAACTTTTTACTTTTACATAATAATATGAACTAGCCATTTCTATAACAACAAACCTATCTAATTGGTAAAACTCCAGATCAGTTTCATTTTCCCCCCACCTTGAGCACAAAGTCCAGAAGCGGTTTCCAAGTAGGAACAAAAGTAGTTGTGTTTTTGTCTTTAATCAAAGCAATCAGTTCATCCATTGTGGGAATCAAAGTGTCCTTCCATTTTTGGGCATAAAGTAATTTTGCTGCTGTCAACAATGTTCCCTCTGACATGGAAAATCGCCACATGGCAGTTGGAAACTGCTGCACGGCGATTCCCTGTCACGTGCGCTGCCGTGCAGCAATGTTCCCTCTGACATGGAAAATCACTGCGTGGGAGTTGGAAACTGCCGCGCGGCGATTCCCTGTCACGTGCGCGGCTGCGCAACCACGCAGCTTAGAGGGAACATTGGCTGTCAATATATATAGCACCAAAGTTCCAAAATTTTTTTCAAGCCTTTTTCCATTAAACCCAAAAGAAAAGTTTCTGATTTTATCTTTATATTCACTTTGAGAATCTTCTGTATTAAGATGCGAATCCTACTCCAATATTTCTTTCCTTTGTCACATGCCCACCGTAAGTGATAAAAGGCCCCTTCTTTATATTTGCATTTCCAACATTCATTTGAAATACCTTTATACCTTCTTAACAACTTATCTGGTGTTAAATACCAACGATACATCATCTTATAAAACTTTTCTTTTAAATTATAATTTAGTGTAAATTTTAAACTTTTCGTCCATATATTCTCTCATTGTTCAACCATGACATTATATCCAAAGCTCCTTGCCCACTGAATCGTGCAGTGCTTTACATATCCATTCTCCAAATTCAAATTCAATAACAGTGTATAGACCTTGGCAATAATATGTTCATCACTACCGCACAGTAGGATTTCCAATTCATTTTTCACAAAATGAAATCCATAACTCTTTTTGTCTGATTTAAATCTTCCTTTCAATTGTAAATATGTAAACCAATGGCAGACGCATCCTTCTGATTCACCTCTTTAGACCAGGGGTGGGTTCCAACTTACCTCGCTGCCGGTTCGCTCCCTCCCGCGCTGCGTGGGCGTGCCTCGTGGGCGTGTGTGCGCTTTGCGCGCGTGTGCATGCACAGTAACAAAAAATCCGGAGGAAAAAACAAAAACAAAACAAAGCCAAAAAAAAGATGGCAACCGCATGCACAGTGCCGGAAGTCGGCTTCTGCGCATGCTCAGAAGGAAAAAAAAATTCAAAAAAAAATTGAAAAAAAATTGGAAAAAAAAATTGAAAAAAATTCAAAAAAAAAGATGGCGGCCTCCACGGACCAGCACCGACCGATCCGGTTCGGTGACATCATCATGATGTCACCAGCGGGGCACTACCGGTTCGGGAGAACTGGTCCGAACTGGGAGGAACCCACCCCTGCTTTAGACTTAAGGATAGGATCACCAAAGTTAAAAGATACTTTTTGACCATAAGTCCACCAGCCTGGCTTCGCCACCATTTCTTTTCTATCCCTGCAATTTTCTTGTGAAGGTTTTTTGGGAAGTGGTTTGCCCTTGACTGCTTCCTGGGGTAGAGAGAGAATGATTGGCCCAAAATTACCCAAACTGGCTTTGTGCCTAAGGTGCGACTAGAAGTCCCAATCTCCTGGTTTCTAGCCTGGTGTCTTAATCGCTGAACCAAACTGGCTCTCATTTCATACAGGTAGTTCTTGACTTACAACAGTTCATTTAGTGACTGTTCAAAATGACAACAGCACTGAAAAAAGTGACTCGTGATCCTTTTTCACACTTACAACCTTTGTAATATCCTCATATGATCAAAATTCAGATGCTTGGCAGCTGACTCATACTTATGACCATTGCTGTGTCCCAAGGTCATGTGATCCCCTTTTGCAACCTTCTGACTTTGACAAGCAAAGTCAATGGGGATGCCACTTAACAACCGTGTTACTAACTTATCAACTGCGGTGATTCACTTAACAACTGTGGCAAGACAGGTTGTAAAATGGGGCAAAATGCACTTAACAAATGTCTCACTTAACAACACAAATGTTGGGCTCAATCGTGGTTGTAAGTCGAGGAATACCTGTAGTAGCAAGCTTATAAAGGCTAGCGGTCTATTGAATATACAGACTTGAAAATACTAAGGCGTGAAACATCTGAAGGAGATTCTTGAACTGTAACAAAATAATACAACGAATAAGGATGAGGGTGTTAATTTCCTTACAGCATAGAACAAATTGTTTTAGAATACCAAATTAAATTGGGTAATAGTTTGCTTTTTCCTCATGTAGATGAATCGGATGTAAATGATCCTGTCATCTTCTGTTTCATTTCTAGAATCATCTCCTACAGAGACACTAGTTAAATTAGGAAGGAGAAAAAGCTCGTAGAAATCCAGCTGCCCTAATTTTTCTGCCTCCTTATTAGAGATATTTGTGGATCCAGCAGAAAGATTTCAAAGACATTTAGAAAACATGCTACATTCTAGAATAAAATGTGCTTGCAAAGCTCTCGGTATCTCCCGTTCTGTCCCAGCAGGGTTTCAGTTCCAGATAAGGTTGGAACTGCCTCCTGCCCGTCACATTAATCAACACTTTGCTGTTTAATGTTAGCCAGGCACATGGGGATGCTGAGAGCAGGGCTTGGATACATCTTCTCAATTTCATCATTTCATGAGTCAGCCCTCCATTGCAAAATAACTGTCAAGAGCGGGAAATCAGATGTCCGGGCAGCTCAAAATGACTATAAAAAAGATTTATTGCAAGCTTAAGCTCTTTGCAAGAATCTGAACTAGTAACGGTCAAAGCAAATTGGTGGTAGATAAGAGTCAATGGAATTCAAGGTGGGCTGGACTTAGATCTTTTGTGGGCACGAAGGGGCTTGAGACTGATGACGTGTTTGACCTCTTCCTCAGGCTCAGTCTGGTCATCTCCTACATCAACACTTGCAAGGAGCTGGTTCATTAATATAGGGGTCTTCCAGGGGTGGGTTCCACTTACCTTCCCCACCGGTTCGCATCGCAACGTTTTGCGTGCACAGTAGCTGCAATCAGCCCGAAACACAGCTGAGGAGCTGATCAGCTGTGCTTCGGGCGAAGGAATCAAGGTCAGTATAAACCCAGGGGCGGGCGGGCAGGAAGGCCCTTTTTCAAGCAGCAGAAGAGGAAAAACCTTCCAAACAGTAAAAAAATCGCAAAAAATTCACAAAAAAAGATGGCGGCGCCCACAGACCGGCACCGGCCGATCCACTTCAGTGACGTCACCAGCGGGTCGCTACTGGTTCGGGCGATCTGGTCCGAACCGGGAGGAACCCACCCCTGTGGTCTTCTATCTTGGCAACCCAGTCAGCATAGGAATTGTGGGAGTTGATGTCCACAAGTCTTAAAGTTGCCAACTTTGGAGACCCCTGCCTGCATTAATAAATTCCAACTAGACTCTTGCCGTAGGAGTCATCTGTTAAATCATTCTTAAGACTAAAAACCAAGGGTGTGTGACATGCATACCTTTTTTCACAGATACAGCAAGTGAGTCTGTTTAAAAATATCACTCCAGAAATAAATTATTAACCCAGAGGGATAGTTAAAACACATTCACTGCACAATTGCAATAAAGCTATTTCAACTTCACAATGCTGTAAGGAAGCATTGGATCATCCAGTGGTACTGCTGAAAGAGTTCATTTACAAATATGAGTTTAGGAAAAGTTTCCCTAATGAGAGAAACCTAAAGGCTCTTCTCCCATGCTGAAAGCAACAAGGGCTGGCTGTCACTCATTTGTTCTGAGTAAAGAGGAAGAACTTTGGTGCATTGTTTAAGTGTGATCTTCTCTTAGAACAAATGGAAATGCTTCTCATTATATTTAGGAATTTCAGGCCTGGTATTTTCACCACCTAAAAAGCCTGTCAAGCAAGAAATTCTTATGTGGGTGTAACCCAAAGGTGCTTTTTAAAAAGCCAGCTGGACTTTGCTTTTCCTTGAAGACATTTTGCTTCCCATCCAAGAAGCTTCTTCAGTTCTTCCCACCCAAGAAGCTTCTTGGATGAGAAGCGAAACGTCTTCAAGGAAAAACAAAGTCCAGTTGCCTTTTGAAAAAGCACCTTTGGGACAACCATGACCTGGATGACTGAGAATCTCCATAGACATATGTGGGTATACATTTTCCCACTGCTCCATCTGATGTATTAAGCTTACCGTTCTCAGAACTGAAAACTGAAAACAATCGTTGGAACAGCTTGCCTCCAGAAGTTGAAGGTGCTATATCACTGGAGGTTTTTAAGAAGAGACTGCAGTGGGCAGCTATTTGTCCAGAATGGCCTAGGGTCTCCTGATTGAGCAGGGGATTGGACTAGAAGACCCCCAAGTTCCCTTCCAACTTTGTTGTTCTGTATTCTGTCCTATATTCCATCAGAATTCTCAGTGTTGGTGCCAGCATAAGTGGAGGATACCATGATAAGGAAGACTACTCAATATGTTCTTCCAAAGCTGATGGGGCTGACTTCAGGTTCATCTTTCCATAAGTTGTGATATGACTCCTCATCTCTTTCATGTGCACCAGGGGTAGGTTCCTCCCGGTTTGGACCAGTTCGCCCAACCTGGTAGCGGCCTGCTGGTGATGTCACAACGATGTCACTGAACAGGATCGGTCGGTGCCGGTCTGTGGGCGCCGCCATCTTTTTTTTAAATTTTTTTTGAATTTTTTTTGAATTTTTTTTAATTCCTCCCCCTTCTGAGCATGTGCAGAAGCCGAGTTCTGGCACTGTGCATGCGGTCGCCATCTTTTTTTCGGCTTTGTTTTTGTTTTTTCGGATTTTTTGTTACTGCACATGCACGTGCGCCCACGAGGCACGCCCAGGCGGCGTGGGAGGGAGCGAAGCGGCAGCGAGGTAAGTTGGAACCCACCCCTGATGTGCACCCTTAGACGTCTTCCTCCATTGCTGGATTAACTAACCCATATTTGTTTTGAGTTGGATCCCAATCTGATGAACTGGGTACATTTTGGCATAAGGTATATTACTATTGTAATGCAGAGGTTGCCTGCTTACCAATTCTTCTTACCTCGTTGTGTTGATACTTGAAAGATCTCAGTGCTTTCTCCTGAGACAAAGTGTGTGAAATAGGTACAGTTGTACTCTGAAAGGAAGGAGGAGAGAGGAAGAAAAAAAAATTAATACTTTTTGTCCAAATCAATTCTTTTCATTTTTATTGAATCCCGAAACAGACTAGAAATACAGAAAATATACAGGGTAATCCCATATATTTTTATTTAGAATTCAGTCCCATTGGGACTAATGATACACATGGCAGAAAATAATATATGGTGGTGCAATTTCAAAGAGGTTTGTTTTGTTTGCTGCTTTTGTTTTATTTTAAAAGCTGATTTTTTTTATTAATGGAAAATGTTTATTCCTTCAAATAAACACCATGACAGGCAGCTAGTCTGCACATCCCTTCTCAAATGTTCAATATGTCAGTGAGGTGGGTGGAATCTAAGGCCTTACATATTCCACCTGTACATTCAGACCTAGAGCAGTGAAATCCTCCATTTCTTTAAATATATCAAAAATCTTTTTTTTTTTTTGAACCTTTATTTTTGGCATAGATTTCTCACTTCTTCTATCTTTCAACCACGTCTACAAGATTGCAGCATGTAATCCATGGCTAGTATTAACCTATGCATTTTAGGCAATTACAGGTAGTCATTGAGTTACAACCATTCGTTTAGTGACCGTTCAAAGTTATAACGATACTGAAAAAAGTGACTTATGACGATTTTTCACACTGACGACAATTGCAGCATTCCTGTGATCATGTGATCCAAGTTTGACGCTTGGCAACTGGCATGTATTTATGATGGTTGCAGTGTCCCGGGGTCATGTGATCACTTTTTGCGACCTTCTTCTGGCAAGCAAAGTCAATGGGGAAGCCAGATTCACTTAACAACCGTGTTACTAAATTAACTGTAGTAACAACTGAGGCAAGAAAGGTCGTAAAATGGGGCAAAACTCACTTAACAACTGTCTAGCTTAGCAACATAAATTTTGTGCTTATCTTTGGGTTCATCTTCTACTAATGTCTATATGGAACAAATAAACATTTTGGAAAATTGGGGTTTTTAACAGTGTCACTGAATGAGACACTGTTGACCTCACAATCACTCAAAGCTTCAGGCAATCTTAGAAAATCTCAACAAGCACAATGGGTTTTAACAGATTACATTTATTATTTGATTAGGTCCTTGTAATCACATGATACCTGAATATGGATAACAGCAGTGGGTTGCTCCCGGTTCGGCCCAGTTCGTAGAGCCGGTAGCAGCGGCGGCAGCGGGAGGCTCTGCCCACCTGCCCAGGACGCTTCTACGCATGCACAGAAGCGTCGCGTGCGTGCACAAGTGCGTGCATGAACCGGTAGTAAAGGGTTTTAGAACCCACTACTGCTGCATGACCAACCCATGTCCCTCTCCCCTCCCCACTTGAATCCAATTTAAAGCCTACATCAGTCTAGCCGCCCTGGGCATCTGATGCAGTGAGTTGCAACTCGTGAAAGCTTCTGTCTTTTAATTAAATGTGTTTTGTTTTCACCAGAAATGGTGTTACCAGACTCCTCCTGATTTTTTTTTGCCAGTTAAAACTACAAGAAAGTAGTTTACAACTGGAGGTCAGGAAGAGATTTCTGACTGTATACACTGCCAGCCAAAGGAACAGGCGGTCACACATACTGTGAGTTGCCCAACAGCTAAAGATGATATCCAGAAGGTTGTTGGTCATCCATTACCAATGTCCTGGTGAAAGTTGGAAGAGATGACCTCCAACCTTGTGAAGCACTGTGGCTGAGCATAGAGGTGAACCTGGACTCCACATGTTGTCATTCCGACACCTTCCCAGGACACACCCCAGCTAACACATTGCCCTCAGACTTTCATTTTGGCTAATTTCATTGGTTTGCCTGAATTGCTTTTATTGCGTAACACATGAGCAGTTTTGTGTGATTGCTGATGAGCTTTTCTAGGGTAATCCCTTGGAGCATGGGTGTCAAACTCGCCGCGTCACGTTGCCAACACGTGACGTTTTGTGATGGTTTTCCCATTCGCGGAGCTGGGGTGGGTGTGGCCTGCGCGTGACACATCTAGCCCGTGGGCCACCAGTTTGACACCCCTGCTGGAGCAATTTAGCAATGAAGTTGACTGATGTCTTTCTCTTGCTGATGTCATCTCCATCTCCTTCCCTTCCCTTCCCTGTACCAGAACTTTTATTTCTTGTTGAAACAGGGGTGTCATCTTTTATCCGGGATAGACTATTCCATCAACAATGTACAGGGGATAAAAATTGGCAGATTCTCCTAGCACTATTGTTCTGTACCTGATGCCTATAGCAAGTCTATGATCTTGTTAAATAATGTGTTTTTCTTTTGGCAGCACAAGATTTGATGTCTCCACCTGGATGCCCTCAGCTTAACGCCCAGTCTTTGCAGGATATTTAGCAGCAATGCTGAGTGTCACAAAGGCACCACAAGGTCCTAAAAAGAAGATGTGCTGATTTAGGAAGTGGAAGTTAAAGACAAAGACAGGTATAAAAAATAATGTTTTAATCCTATTAATTGAAACTTCCTTTAAAATGCTGTTTATATTTCTAATATTCCCAAGTTCTTTTTACGTGTTACATGTACATTACTTAGATTAATATATGCTTTGGGCAGGAATTGGTCAGTTGGCTTCCTGTTCATCCAGCATGCTAAATCATGGTTTGATTATTTACAGATTACTGAATAAGCTGTAATTAGCTGGAATCCACTTTTTCATCCTGGGAGAAGTATTTCCTCCCTTTCCTCTGCTTGGGGGCTAGGAAGGATGCAGTTAATAATATAGCATAATGAATTATGACATGAATGCCTATGGAGATTCTCAAACATCCAGGTCATGGTTGTCCCAGAGATGCTTTTTCCAAAGAGCAAATGGACTTGCTTGGTTTTTTTCTTCGAAAACGTTTCACTTCGCATCCAAAACCCATGAATTGAAGAAGATTCTTGGATGAGAAGCAAAATGTTTTCAAAGAATTTTTTTTTTTTTTTTTTTTTTTTGCCTTTTGGAAAAAAGCATCTTTGGGAGAACTATGACATGGTCAACTAAATTTTTCAGAGTCGTGTTTCTCCTTAATACTTTCAAAGCAGTTAAAGAGTAAAATTGGGACTTTATGGTTTGCAGAAATCTAAGACAACCAATTTGCCCTTAAAGCCATCCAAGAGAGTCGGGCAGGAATAGGAGTTATGAAGGAACGGTCTGCACAGTTTTAACTTTCTATTTTGCCTTTCAACTTCCACCCCAGAATAAAGTAGAAAAAATATGCCCAAGATATTTTTGTTTCTGTTGATTCTGTTTTTAATTCTGTTGATTTTGATCCTGTTGATTCTATTTATTTATTTATTTATTTATTTTATTTTATTTATTTATTTTGTCAAGCATGTATATGATTACAGGTAAAGTATAAATTTTAATATGAGTATATAATAAGTACAAACATAGTTTGAGTACATATTTTTCGCGTACATATTTTTCGAATACATGGGGACTTTAGGACAGGGACGGTAGGCACGCTGGTGCACTTATGCACACCCCTTACAGACCTCTTAGGAATGGGGTGAGGTCAATGGTAGTCAGTTTAAGGTTAAAGATTTGGGGGTTTGGGGAAGAAACTACAGAGTTGGGTAATGTATTCCAGGCATTGACCACTCTGTTGCTGAAGTCAAATTTTTTGCAATCAATTTATGAGCGGTTTACATTAAGTTTGTATCTATTGTGAGCTCGTGTATTGTTTCGGTTGAAGCTGAAGTAGTCATTGACAGGTAGGACATTGTAGCATATAATTTTGTGTGCTACACTTAGGTCAGATCGAAGGCGGCGTAGTTATA
>QLTV01002260.1:681825-692124 GCA_003457575.1 Thermophis baileyi
GGAGGAATGGATAGAACAAAGTGATGGATAAATAGGAAGGGAGACAGAATAGAAAGAGATAGATGTTAGATAGACAATAGATGATAGATGATAGATAGATAGATGACACATAGATGAGAGAGAGAGAGAGAGATTCATAGATGCATAGATACATAGATATATACATAGATAGAGATAGATAGATATCGATAGACAGATTCAATCAGCAGTGCCCTGCATCTCCTAATAAGCTGCTTTTGAATTTGATTTGTGATATGGTAGGACAGTGGTAGGTTTGTGTATGTGGATGAGACAGAGTAAACAGAGGCCTGGCCTTGTGTAAGCCTAAGGCTGCAACATACTTTTTTCTTTGTAAGCTCCACTGAACACAGGGAGGTTTATTGCCAAGTGAGGGTAGACGTATCAAGGCTGGAAATAGCTATTTGGATTTCAGCCCTTGCTTTCCTGCAGAAATCAAGGCAAATCATGACATGACCTTATACTTTGCTTATCTTATTAAAACAATATAATGATTTGCAAAGCAATGTCATCTCTACTTTATGCAAATATATATAAGCTTAAGGGAAGGGAAATTAATTTAATGAATGTGTATCTGAAGCTATATTTTTTGAAGAGCTGAGCTTCAGGAAAAATAATACATTCAGCTGGGAAAAATCATAACCGGCTAGTCCATTTCCTTTGCTCAAGTCAGTACTCCGGGTCCAGTACAAACCAAAAACACAAACCCCTCTTCTGAAAACCTGCCACCACCTTCTCATGAAATACCAGTTTACGTTCTAATTTTTAAATTAACATAATTTTTTTTTAATGCTATAAGGGAGCTGGAAGTTAAGCGATTCTGCTCTCTAAGGGAGACTGAAGGCATGTGATCCTGGACAGCGTGAACATGTCCAAATAAATGAAATTTAATCCCTTTTTTGTTATGTGGATTTAGGGACAATGAAACTTTTTTCTTCAGGCTAAGATTTCTATTTGGAAAGCACAATCCCTCTTTCCTTATGTAGTGATAGTATCTGTGTAAGTTCACAACAAAGAATATATTTGTGTCAAGGGGATTTATGTTTAATAAATATGGATTGATTGGAAAGGAAATGAAGAAGGGATATTTGTTAACTGGTTGACCTGGAAAAAGATAAGACAACACACTGCAAAATGGTAGGTATTGCATTGCCCCTTAATGATTATTTAATAGTTACTCTATTTTTAAAAAGCTTATTTTCTTCTTATGGGATAGCCTACTTCCTGTTATAGTGAATACAGGTAATCTTTGACATATGACTACAATTCAGCCCAAAAATTTCCATTGCTAAGTAAGTGAGACAGTTGTCAAGCGACTTTTGCCCCATTCAACAACCTTTCTTGCCACAGTTGTTAAATAACTCGCTTACAGTTGTTAAATTAGTAACACTGCAACCGTCATAAATATGAACCAGATGCCAAGCAGTTGGATTTTGATCACCTGACCACAGGGATGCTGCAACGGTTGCAAGTGTGAAAAATGGTCATAAGTCACTTTTTTAGTGCCATTGTAACTTCGAATGGTCACTAAATGAATGGTTGCAAGTCAAGGGCTACCTGCATTGATGTGCTACTAAAACACGTATCATTGTATCTACCTGCCTTTGGCTTGCTCACTTATTGCTAGGTTGCCTCTATAAAATACTTTAACAACAACAAGAAGAACATACATTAGCTGGAAGACGTGGCTCTCGTTCTAAGTTCTGCAATCAGGCTTCTCACTCACTCATCTTCTGTCCTTTGCAGAGCACTGGGATTCCCCATTAGCTGGAGGACTCCTAACCCCCAGGAGATGATTAAGGTGGGAACAGGAATGGCCTCTTCCTGGTGTTCATAGATAGGGTGGATTGTCTACCTATCTGTGTAGAGCAGTGGTTCCCAAAGTGGGTGGTACCGCCCCCTGGGAGGGATGTCTTAGGGGGATGCTAAGAGGCAAGGAGGGTGGCAGGGGGGCACTAAGAGGCCACGTGGAAGGCAGAAAGCATGTCGGGGTGGCGGGGAAGGGAGGTAGCAGCCTACTCCCTTCCCCGCAGCCCTGCCATGCTTGGCGGCCTTTCACGCGGCCTTCCTGGTGGTCTCCCACGGCCACTTGCCTTCCGAGGTCGGCGTCCAGCCCGGCCCGGCCAGTGGGTGGGCGGGAGGCCCTTGGTGGAAATGCAGACGCTGAGAGGGGCGGTGGAAGGGCAAGAGGATGTCCCGGGGCTACTGCACATGCACCCGCCCCGTTTCTGCAAAGGCAGAGGCCCCCCCTCGCAGGGCGATCCAAAGAGGGGAGGGTGATGCTGCAGAAAAGGCTGCCTTCCACCCGTGCCAGCTCCGTGGCACTTGGGGCTCCAAAGCACCTCACTGGCTTCTCAACCAGTCACCTGCCTGTTCTCTTTGCGGATCGGCCCAGCTGACTGCCAGCGCCACTCTGGGAACTCGGCCCGCGGCGCCAGGTTGGAAGCCAGTGGGCTGCTTCGGATCCCCAAGTCCCACGGAGCCGGCACGGGAGGCACAGGTGGAAGGCGGCCTTTTCTACAGCATCCACCTCCCCTCTTTAGATCGCCCTGCAGGACTCTGCCTTTGCAGAAATGGGGTGGGCAGTTTGTATGGAGAATTGGCGGGGGAGGGGATGCGCGGCCCTCCAGGATGGAGAGCGGGGCAAGAGAAGGCACAATAGCTGCTGTCACAAGATATTTGCCTTGGGGGAGGTTGCTTTCTACTGCAGAAGAAAGAGAGAGAGGAAAGAAAGAAAGAGAGACAAAAAGAAAGAAAGAAAGAAAGAAAGAAAGAGAAAAAGAAAGAAAGAAAGAAAGAAAGAAAGAAAGAAAGAAAGAAAGAAAGAAAGAAAGAAAGAAAGAAGAAAGAAAGAAAGACAGAAAGAAAGAAAAAGAAAGGAAGACTTATGACCACAATTGAGCCTAAAATTTTGGTTGCTAAGCAAGAGCGTTATTAAGTGAGTTTCTCAGTTTCTCACAAATTGGCCACGCCCACCCAGTCACCTGACCACCAAGCCATGCCGACGTGGTGGGGGTGGGGGGCACTGAGGATGAGTTTGTAGCACCAAGGTGGCGGTGGACTGAAAAAGTTTGGGAACCACTGGTGTAGAGGATGGCTGAGATGAAAGGAATACTGTTAAGGAAATTGTGTACAAAGACTAAAAGAGACTGTAAACAACACCTCAGCCCCGAGAAAGGAGAAACTCTGAAAAAAGAGACTCAAACAACTCTACCTGTATGGTATAAGACGGGTGTCGGCAACCCGCGGCTCTGGAGCCGGCATGCGGCTCTTTGGGCCCTCTGCTGTGGCTCCCTGTCGGGTGATCCCACCACTGGCTGGCCTCGCCCCTCACCCTCCCCTCCCAGTCACTCCTCGCCTGAGAAGGGCGATGGTGGGGGATGGAGAAGCGGCTGGGGCTGATTCTCCGCCGCCTCACTCTTGCTGGAGCTTCTTCCGGCCCTTGTTGGTGCTGGGCATGCCTCGGTCGCTTGGGGAGATGCACAACCTGCTCTCCGCCCTGAGACACTTGCCTGACCCATCCGCAACCGACGCCGGCCTTGCTAACACGAGGGCTGGCAGGGTGGGAATGGGATCCAGGAGGAGGGGATGACAGAAAGGAGGACAGGCCTGCAGTACCCAGCTGCAGCTTTAAAATGTGCATGAGGGACTTTCGCTGTCCGGAGGACGCTTTTCAATGAAAGCCAGCAGCAGCACCGCTCCTCTGGAGGAGTAAAAAAGCTCAGGGCAGCGGGAAAAGGGGGCTGGCCCCGCCGAACCTCGCACGGCCACCCCAGGGGTCAGGCTCGGAGAAAGCCAGAGGGGCCTCGACAAAGATGCTCGCCCGTCAGCCGGTCTCCCCCTCTTTCTGTGTCTCTCTCTCTCTCTCTCTCTCTCTCTCTCTCTCTCTCTCTCTCTCTCTCTCTCTCTCTCTCTCTCTCTCTCTCTCTCTCTCTCTCTCTCTCTCTCTTGTTGCTCTTTGGGCCCTCTGCTGTGGCTCCCTGTCCCATCACTGGTTGGCCCCATCCCTTGCCCCCTGCCCCTTTTATTTTTTTTTTTTGGATATTTTTGGAAATCCGGGCTGGCTGAGGAACTATTGCGAGCCGTAGCGGAAGCTTCCCTTCAGGTGACCCTCCTCCTCCCCCTCCTTCTCCTCTCGTGACCCCCTGGCCAGCTGTGGCAGGGCCGGGAGGGTGCGCATGAGCGGGGAGACCCTCCTCAAGCGAGTGGCCACCTGCCCCGCATGCGCCTTTGCTGCGCTTTGGCTGAGCCCGGCCGCTCGCTTGAGGAGGGTCTCCCCGCTCGTGTGCACCCTTGCAGCCCTGCCACAGCCGGCCAGGGGGTCGCAAGAGGAGAAGGAGGGGGAGGGTTGCCAGAGCCTTAGTGCAGGAGTGAAGCGGCCCTGTACTTGCCTTCGCGCCACATTTGTGCTCAAGGCAGCCTTCACCTCCTGCCGCTTCGGGCTGGAGCTCGCGCCCTCTGTGCTCGGCCGAAGAGCTGCCGGGGGGGGGGGACATGGCAAGGTGATGGCCGGAGCCTTAGTGCAGGAGCGAAGCGGCCCTGTATTTGCCTTCACACCACATTTGCGCTCAAGGCAGCCCTCGCCTCCCGCCGCTTTGGGCTTGGAGCTGTAAGCCGCGTCCTGTTGCTAGGGGTGAGTGGAGCAGGGTCGCGTTGTGGCTCCATATCGTAATGGGCTCTAAAAGGAGGAGAGGACCCCATTGCCCCCATTGTGAAATGCGCTAAAGTTCACTGTGCTGCACAAGGTGCTGCGAGAGTGCCTCGTGGCCTGCCCGATGCCTCATGGCCTGTGCGTCATGGCCTGCCCGACGCCTCATATCAGAATCAGAGAGGGGGGGGAGAGAGAGAGATACAGAGAGAGAGATACAGAGAGAGGGGGGAGAGAAGGGGGAGAGAGAGGGGGGGGAGAGACAGAGAGAGACACATAGAGAGAGACACACAGAGACGGGGAGATACAGAGAGAGGGGGGAGAGAGGGGGGAGAGAGAGAGGGGGAGAGAGAGACAGAGAGAGACACATAGAGAGACACACACAGAGACGGGGAGATACAGAGAGAGGGGAGAGAGAGGGGGAGATAGAGAGGGAGAGAGGGGGAGAGAGAGACATAGAGAGAGACATAGAGAGAGAGAGAGACAGGGAGAGATACAGAGAGAGGGGAAGAGGGGGGGAGAGACACAGAGAGAGAGACACAGAGAGAGATACAGAGAGAGAAGGGGGAGAGAGAGAGACATAGAGAGACACAGAGAGGGAGAGACACAGAGAGAGAGACAGAGAGAGAGGGAGAGAGAGAGACAGAGAGAAATACAGAGAGAGAGGGGGAGAGGGGGAGATAGAGAGGAAGAGAGAGAGACATAGAGAGACACACACAGAGAGAGATACAGAGAGAGGGGGAGGGAGGGAGGGGGAGAGAGAGAGAGAGAGAGAGAGGGAGAGGGAGAGGGAGAGGGAGAGGGAGAGAGAGAAGGGTTTTGTGGCTCCAGGTGTTTTTTAATAACCGGTTCTCTGCCCTAATGACCGGCTGGGTAGGCTGGCTAGGGAGTCATGTGACTGGGTGCGAGTGAGTGATGTCAAGTTGGCCACGCCCACCCAGGTTTTGTGGCTCCCGGTGTTTTCTTTTCTGTGGGAAACGGGTCCAAATGGCTCTTTGAGTTAAGGTTGCAGACCCCTGGTATAAGAGGAGCCAGTGGGACACTCTGTCAAGCTTTCAAAATTCTGTTATTATATCTGATACCGGTATCTATCTATCTATCTATCTATCTATCTATCTATCTATCTATCTATCTATCTATCTATCTATCTATCTATCTATCTATCTATCTATCTATCTATCTATCATCATTTTTATTTTTTATTTATTTGTTTGTCAATTTGTCAAAAGATAGCAGATATAGGTATAAACATAAACATAAATAAAGTAAATACAGATAAATGAGGACAATAGGACAGTAAGACAGGGACGGTAGGCACGATGGTGCGCTTATGCACACCATTTTTTTTCTTTTTTTGATACACATATTTTTCCAGGCATTGATCACTCTGTTGCTGAAGTCGTATTTCCTGCAGTCGAGTTTGGAGCGGTTTACATTAAGTTTGCATCTATTGTGTGCTCGTGTATTGTTGTGGTTGAAGCTGAAGTAGTCATTGACAGGTAGGACATTGTAGCAGATAATTTTATGAACTACATTTAGATCAGATCGAAGGCGACGTAGGTCTAAGTTGTCTAACCCCAAGATTTCAAGTCTGGTGGAATAATGTATTCTGTTGCGAGCAGAGGAGTGGAGGACTATCATCTATCTATTATCTGTCTATCTACCTTCTGATTAATCAATCTATTTATTCCATGCATCCATGCATCCATGATCTATCCATCCCTAAATCCATCCATCTTCTGTGTGTGCACATATTCTATGCTAAGCATCCACACTGAGTGATCACATTAATCTACTTCGATATTACTGGATGAATTTAAAGCTCATAAACTACAGAAGTCTTAATAAAGCAGATTCCTAACAGTGCAGCTGGAGTCTATTTGGTGCCTCTGATGTATGTCAGCCATGTACCTGCACGGCGGGGGGGGGGGCGGGATTGAGAAAAGCCCTCCGTTGCCTTTCAAATCTGCTCAGTAAACAAAGAGGCAATTATAGAGATGGTGTGTTAACTATGAGCCGCGTGACTGGAATTGATGGCCCCTAACAAACATTGGTCTGCTGGGGAGGGAGGGTGCAGGGTCAATGAGCATGCTTAGAGACCGATTTGATGGGCTTTCCTGGGATTTTAGTAAAATGGATTGTAAATAACAACACTGGCTGTTTTTTTTCGGATTTTCCTGTCATCCAAGACTCTGCAAATTCTCACATTTCTTCAGACTGGCAGATCCTGCAATTTGTTACTCGCTGCAATTATCTTTTATTATTTTTATAGTGCTCTCAAGACACTTAGTGCTTTGCAAAATTAAATTAAAGGGCTGAAAGCTTTGCAATCATCCGCTTGCTTTCCTGCTAACAAATGGCAAGCATTCAATTTGTCTTTAGACTCGCTTTCTCTTGATAATCAGAGGCGCTCGGAATGGGAAAAGGCAATGCTCTGGAAGATAAATAGGAACTCCTGTGGTTCTCTCCAAGCTGTGTTGGGAAACAATTAAAATGTTCCAGCCTCCGGCCATACAGGCTGTCACAGAATCCCAGGTACCTGGGTGTTTGTTGTGAAAACTCTTCACAGTTGTCTTTGTGGTTCTCGTTACAAGAGGACGGGGCCACCCTGAACGAGCCGTATCCACCTTGATTTATAGATTCATTCGGCTGCAGTCATTGCTGCTCAATTTATTTGCTCAGCTTTGACAAAACACCTTTTCCTGCAGCCACCTTTCCCTTTCTGTGCAATTAATAATTACCATATCGTGGTGAGCGCTTTCAATCGCTTGAGATGTTATGCATTTCAACTCCATGTTAATATTATGAATCATAATAAATAACCAAAGAATCGTTCAGTGCGGTAGAAAGAATTATTTACATGCGACGGAATGATTGATTCATAGACTGGTAGATTCCCAGGGTAGATTGGAGAGTGGGTGCCACAAGCAACAGGTCCTAGATTTGCACTGATAGTTTCCATTCTGAGCTATGAGAATATACAGGGATCTTCCTTCAGGCCCTGGGAAATAGTACCTTAGTTTAGCAGCCCCCAATTTTTTGGGAGCCAGGGACCAGTTCTGTGAAAAGTGGTTTTTCCGCAAACCGAGGGTGTGTGGTTTCGTGTGTTGCCTGCATCCCGTGCGTACGCAGATGGGGCTTCACTCGCTTGTGCGGCCCAGTTCCTGCCGGGCTATGGACAATGCCAGTCCCTGACCCAGGGGTCGGGGATCCCTGTCTTAGTTACTTTCTTGGGTTCTTTCTCAGGGTTGCTTATTACTCCCTTAAGGTTTATAGAGGAGGGAGGAAGAAATATGAGAGGATATCTTCAAGTCGGGTATTTGGATACTGGTAAGAGTACTAACAAAGCAGACCTCATCAGTTCAGCTTCAAGCAAGGCTGGAGAAATCCCCCCAACAGACCACCATTGTAGGGTCAGTACAGGTAATCCTCGACTTACAATCGTTCATTTAGCGACTGTTCAAAGTTACAGTGGCACTGAAAAAAGTGATTTAGGATTGTTTTTTGCACTTACGACCGTTGTAGCATCCCCATGGTCATGTGATCAAAATTGGAACGCTTGGCAACTGGCATGTATTTATGACGGTTGCAGTGTCCTGGGGTCATGTGATCACTATTTGTAACCTTCCCAGCTGGCTTCTGACAAGCAAAGTCAATGGGGGGGAGCCAGATTTGCTTAATGACTGCATGATTCACTTAACAACTGCAGTGATTTGCTTAATGACTATTGCAAAAAAAAGGTGGTAAAATGGGGGGGGAATTCACTTAACAACTGCCTTGCTTAGCAACAGAAATTTTGGCCTCAATTGTGGTTGTAAGTTGAGGACCACCTGTAAAGATAATAAAAAGAGAACTGGACCAACTTTTGTTGGACTAAGACCATTTTCTCACTTGTCCCTCACTAAAAACCAGCTTATAACCCCTGTTTTCTGCCATAAACTGATGATGATTACTCTTGCCCAATCTATATTGATGACAGTTTAAAGTTATCTACAGCCGGTTTGGTCTAGTGGTTAAAGGCATCAGATTAGAAAGCAGGAGATGGTGAATTCTTCGTCCTGCCTTAGGTATGAAAACCGGCTGGGTGACTTTGGGCCAGTCACTCTCTCAGCCCAGCCCACCTCACAGGGTTGTTGTTGTGTAGGGAAAACAGGAGGAGGAAGGTAATCTTGGATATGTTTGGTGCCTTGAGTTGTTTATCAAAATAATAAAGGAGAGATACAAATAAATAAATAAAAATAACCGTGGCGTTTCCAGTTTTTAAACAGAATTTTGCCTCTTGCCTGCTTCACTGACCAGTTGAAGTAGTCAGGACTTGAGTTCTGCTCGGCAACTCTTAGTCCCCTTGACTCCTTTGACAGCTGGGCATCACCCTCCAGGTCCAAAGAAACTAAACACCGACTTCTGCAAAGGCATCTGCACTTCAGGCTCCTTATCGACATATATTTATAGTCTGGGCTTGTTAAGAAAGTGACTCAAGGTTCTGCCAGTTTTGTGTGTTGCTAGGTCAAATTGGGATTGGAGCTACTGTGAGTGTTCTGGTCCTCCTGCCCTCCAGAAGCTTTGTACATACTTCTTACTGTTTTTATTCTTTTTATGTTCTGTGAGGCTTCCGAGAGGAGCGCCATAGCTATTGCCTTGCCTGGGCAAAGAACTGTGGACCAGACTTGTTCCCCAGGCTATCTGTGCAATGCAATGCAGTCAGGGGTGGGTTCCACTTACCTTCCCTACCAGTTCGCATTGCAACGGAAGTGCGCATTTTGTGCTCGCGTGCTCGCGTGCTCGCTTCGCTGACACGCCTATGTCACAATGTGGAAATGACCCTCTGCGCATGCGCAGAAGCCTCTGCACATGCGCAGAGGGTTCTTTTCCAGCCGCGGCGACCGGAGAACCGGTTTGGGGGCGTGGACAGCCGGCCATCGCTGCCGGTTCGGCGAGCGGATGCAAATTTCTGCTACTGGTACGGAAGAACCGGTCCGAACCGGCAGCAACCCACCACTGAATGCAGTGGTCCAGACTTACTTAGCTGCACCTTCATACAAAGCTGTCCCCTGAATGAAGGTTGCAGGGGGCAGAGAGGGTTGCAGCACCTTACAATCACATGATTGTGATTTGTGACTTCTCCAACTGGCTTCCAACAAGAGCAATAGCAATAGCAGTTAGACTTATATGCCGCTTCACAGTGCTTTACAGCCCTCTCTAAGCACTTTACAGAATCAGCATATTGCCCCAACAATCTGGCTCCTCATTTTACCGATCTTGGCAGGATGGGAGGCTGAGTCAATTTTAAGCCTGGTGAGAATCGAACTGCTGAATTGCAGGCAGCCGGCAGTCAGCAGAAGTAGCCTGCAGTACAGGGGTGGGTTCCAAATTTTTTTACTATCACTCTGTGGGCGTGGCTTAATTTTGTGGGAGTGGCTTGACAGCCATGTGACCGGGTGGGAGTGGCTTGATGGCCATGTGACTGTGTGGGAGTGGCTTGGCGGTCGTGTGACCGGGTAGGAGTGGCCAACTTGTAAAATGTGGTGAAAAAGTGACTTATGACCATTTTTCACACTTAACGACCGATGGTTCACTGCCATTGTAACTTTGAATAGTTGAATAGTCAGCAGTTCTCAAACTGTGGGTCACGA
>QLTV01002260.1:739329-761653 GCA_003457575.1 Thermophis baileyi
AGGGTTTGCCAATCAAGAGATGAGAGGTCAGTGTTTATGAGATCATAGTTGCTTTTTTAAAGTTATAACTGGGGATCATGTCATTATGATTTTTGTAAGGGTGTGTATTGAGATTGAAGTCAGTCATGCTGTGATCACTGTTGGAAAAGGGTTTTTTTATTTGTAATCCATAAATTAAGTTTGAACTGTTACAGAAGATGAGATCAAGGCAGTTTTTGTGTCTGGTGTTGTTGGATACTAGTTGATCCAGTCCCAGATTAGTTACAGCATTGTACAGGGTTGAATGTATAGGTTCTGTTGTACATTCGTTGAGGGACCATTTGATAAGAGGTAGATTTAGGTCACCAAGAAGGATGAGAGGGTATGGGCCGGAGGCTGCCCACGTTAGGAGTGAAGTTAACTTATTCGCATGTTCGATGTCGTAGTCTGGGGCTCTGTAACATAGTAGAAATCGTAATGTGGTGTTTAAAGATAATTCACAGATGATGGTCTCTGGAAGAGCAAGATCGTGTGTTACTTGGATGTTTTTTAGATTTAAGGACTTTTTGTAAAAAATCATGAGGAGACAAGTTGATGCTTGTTTAAAGCACAAGTTCAAAGCTCTGGGAATTGAGGGAATGTCATTCCTGTCTCTTTAACACCCTTGAAATCATATGGCTATATCGTCTTTTCATGAAATGGATAGGAACCTTGGTCAACTTTTTAGTGGAGAGCAGGGGTGAAATTCAAAATTTTTCCCTACCGGTTCTGTGGGCATGGCTTGGTGGGCGTGGCAGGGGAAGGATACTGCAAAATCTCCATTCCCACCCCACTCTGGGGCCAGCCAGAGGTGGTATTTGTCGGTTCTCCGAACTACTCAAAATTTCCGCTACCGGTTCTCCAGAACCTGCTGAATTTCACCCCTGGTGGAGAGTTAGAGGGGGACACACATAGCCTCATCCTCATGAAATGGACTGAAACATTGCTCACCCATTGAAGATAAATTGTTATTATATGTAGTAGTTCTCAAATAGTTTTCTTTCACTTTAAAGCTTATATGTGCACATAATAGAACTGAAACCATACATCTGAACATACTGGGAACTGCAGACCAAATTCCCTTTACAAGCTCTTAGAAGTATGGAGAAAGATTTGAATTTATTTTATTTTCCCCCACATTCCATAACAGAAATGTGAAAAGGATATTGCAGTATACCTATACAGGTAGTCCTTAAAACCATTTGTATGGTGACCGTTCAAAGTTACAATGGCAATGGAAAAAGTGACTGATGACTATTTTTCACACAACTGTTGCAGCATCCCTGGAATCAGGTGATCAAAATTTGAACGCTTGGCAACTGGCATGTATTTATGACAGTTGCAGTGTCCCGGAGTCATCTGATCACTTTTTGCGACTTTCTGACAAGAAAAAGCCAATGTGGAAGCCAGTGGTGAAATCCACATTTTTTTACTACCGGTTCTGTGGGTGTGGCTTGGTGGGCGTGGCAGGGAAAGGATACTGCAAAATCCCCATTCCCTCCCCACTCCTGAGGGAAGGATATTGCAAAATCCCCATTCCCTCCCCACTCTGGGGCCAGCCAGAGGTGGTATTTGTCGGTTCTCCGAACTACTCAAAATTTCCGCTACCGGTTCTCCAGAACCTGTCAGAACCTGCTGGATTTCACCCCTGGTGGAAGCCAGATTCACTTAACAACCATGTTACTAACTTAACAACTGCAGTGATTCACATAACAATTGTGGCAAGAAAGGTCATAAAATGGGACAAAATTCACTTAACAACTGTCTTGCTTAGCAATGGAAATTTTGGGCTCCCTTGTGGTTGTAAGATGAGGACTACCTGTAAAGCCACTTTATGGAATTCTTAAATTTTGTCTACCAGGCAGCATTTTGTTTCTCTAAACATATTTGGTGGTTCCTTTTCCTTTATTAAAAAAAAAATACACAACATGTAAAGTGAGGGAAAGGGAATCACTCTGAAAAAATTATCATTCATACATGTAAGCTCAAGGAGATTTCACTGAAGAGAACCATTGCTAGCTTCCTGCATGTTTAAAGAGGAAAAATAGTCGTTTATACAGGAAAAGAGAAAAAAATACTGCCTAGTATTTTCCCCCAAAATCAAGTGCAACATCATTAATCTTCTTTCAAGTGTCACAATAATCTCAGTAGCTAACGTCTGGTGCTGTTGAAGAGTTACAATATTCAGTGGATGATCCGTCATCAGACCAAAGCCTTCAGGAGCAACACCCTTATCCCTTGAGAATTAATTCCTGGCATGGGCAGCTTCCAAATAGTGAAAAATGCCAAAATATATTCCAAGGGCTTACAATTTTCAGTTACATGATCACAATCAGAGGTTCCATCAAATAGACACATATAAATGATGCAACTGGAAATTCTGCAGTTGGGCTTCAGGGCACAACTGCAGGCATGTCTATCCAAATTAGGGAAGCAATCGATCCACTTTAAACTAAGATTTCAATTTTCTTCTTTCACCCTTGGTTAATTGTTCCTGGCCTCACACTGAGAGAATACTGGAGTTCTTCAACAATACACCATTTAAACTGTTTTGTACAAGGTAATCATGTACACCAATTTATCTTGTCAATTGAAGTTTGCCCTGTTTTACATGCTGTGACATTCCCTGGAAGGAAAAATTAATAACCAGGGAGCTTCTTTAGAACAGAAAAGGGCCAGGCTGCTTTCAGGTTGGTATAAGATCATCTGTTGAATTAGGACTTCAACTCGCTCACAAGTTAAGTAGCAATCTCCTTCTCTTTTTGACTATTTTAGGACTTAATTGATAAGCAGAGACATTTTCCTCTGTAAATTTTTGACGAGTGATGTCTCTCACCTAATTTATGATATGTTCAAAGCTAAGAAGAAAAAGACAACAAGAATCTCTCCCTCGTTACTGGAACAGATATTAAACCGAGTTTCTGCTTTCAAAACCATTTCTCTTGATATATAGGCTTTTAACATAATTTTATGCAGATTTTTTTTAAAAAACAAAAACTTAAAGAGGTAGTCCTTAACTTACCACCATTCATTCAGCAACCATGCAAAATTACGATGGTGCTGAAAAAAAAAAGGACTTATGACCTGTGCATGAAGCAGGGGTGGGTTCTAACTTACCTCGCTGCCGGTTCGCTTCCTCCCGCACCGCGTGGCTGTGCCTCACGGGCGCGCGCATGCAGTAAAAAAAATTTAAAAAGTAAAAAAAAATTAAAAATGCCAAAAACAAGATGGCGACGCATGCACAGTGCCAGAAACTCGGCTTCTGCACATGTGCAGAAGGAGAAAAAAATTAAAAAATATTTTAAAAAAATATGGCGGCACCCACGGACCGGCACCGACCGAACCGGATCGGTGATGTCATCATGATGTCACCAGCAGGTTGCTACCAGTTCGGGAGAACCGGTCCGAACCGGGAGGAACCCACCTCTGGCATGAAGTAATGACTGTTGCTGTGCTCCCTTGATCGCCCAATCAAAATTTGGGCATGCACTTATGACCACAGGGGTGCTGCAAACCTCCTCACATACCTACCTATCCCAGGGGTGGGTTCTGGATCCTGTTGCTGCCGGTTCGCTCAGGGTTGTGCTTCGCACACGCGCGTGTGCTTTGCGTGCGCGCCCCTGCAGCAATAAAAAAATAGCTTTTGCGCATGCACAGAAGCAAAAATTCGCTTCTGCGCATGCGCAGAAGCAAAATCAAAGATGGCAGTGCCCACGGAGACACTGAAAGAACCAGTTCCATGACGTCATTGCCGGTTTACTAACGGTTCTAAAGAACCGGTTAGAACCCGTAGGAACCCACCTCTATCCCTTCTCAATCTATGCCCTTTTAACTGACCTGCACAGCAGCACTGAGCAGTAGCACCAGGGCTGGGCTGAAGTAGAGGCCCAGAGAATTCAGTAGTCTCAACCAGCTGCCACCTCCTTCAGACTTCTACTGTGTCTCTAGGGCCACCTCCGTCACTGAGAAATGCCACAAGTCCCACCGTGCACCACGCTGGCACAATTCAGCATAGTCTCAATTGCCCCTGCCCCCTGGTCTCCACAGGATCTGCCAAGCTTCCAGTTAGTTTTGCTGTTTTCTCCAGCTGCTGACAGGCATGCCCAGCTTATGTGAAGCAGTTGCTGGATTCACCAGGCTTTCTTACTGAGGCTGCCTCACAATATTGCCCAAGCAGGCATCACATTCTCTCGATCCTTCCGAAGCTTCGTTTCACAAATAAAGTGATATTTTTGCACCATTTCCCCAAATCACATGGTTTGGAAAATGAAGTTTCCGGAGTTTCGTGAGAATGAACCCTGCTGTTGTAGTGCTTCAGAAGCCTGATTCCCCAAATCACACTGTGCAGGGCTTACAAAAGGGCATACATAGATCAGGAGGGAAGATAGGTAGGTGTGTGTGAGTTATAGTCCCTCTGCATTTTTAAGTGCTACTGGGCTGGACTGAGGCTTCTAGAGGTGGCTGCAGCTTTGCATTGCATTGCACGCCCCCAACTCTTTTGTGGCCTGCAGCGGGCCTCCCTCATCCCGAAGGCACCCTTGTACTCCTGACCTGTGATGCCATCTGCTTTACGACCCACTATTCTCACTAAACGACTGCAACCTGGACTACTGGGATTGTGGTTGATGAGCAAACTGGTCATGTGACATTTCAATTTACTGCTTTGCTTAACAACTGAGATTCTAATTGTGGTCATAATGTGAGGACTGTCTAAAACAGTGGACAAACTATTACATGCCAATGATATCTTACTGATAGTCAAATATTTTATATACCAAAATGTTGATATTGTGCAGGAGTTTCATAATTTAATGGGTCATTCAGTTTATTGGAGAAAATCTCATGCTTCCTACAGGTTCCAATGTTTCCTTAGTAATTTGTCAAAAGGGGCATTGGTCTTACCTGATACGCTCCATCTCATAGCCGTGGAGACAGCATCTATGCAAGGGTTAACTCCGTCTATTATCCAATCAGGACTGAGTCTGCAAGTAAATGACACACCTCCTCACGCTGTGACTTCCGCTTTTTTGACGAAGGCGTTAATGCAGACAGACGTGGTGCTCCCGTTGCTGAGAAAACCCTCGGGCAAGCCGGCTGCCATCTGGGCGGGGATGGATGCTGTCTCCATGGCTATGAGATGGAGCGTATCAGGTAAGATCAACGCCCCATCTCCATGCTCGTGGAGACAGCATCCATGCAAGGGACATACCAAAACTGGCTGTCCTAGTGGGAGGGAGCGGCCCGGTCTTGCAATTCCTGGTCTGAGCGAACACGCTGAAGAACTCGTCGACCAAACGCCGCCTCCACCGAAGCATACGAATCCAGCTTATAATGTTGTATGTATGGAGAAGGCGAAGATCAGGTAGCCGCCCGACAGACCTCCTCCAGAGAAGCTTGAGACGCCCAAGCTGCCGAAGTAGCTGCACTCCTGGTAGAATGGGCGGTGATGTGTCGAGGCGTAGGCAAGGCCGGAGCCTCGTAGGCCCTGGCGATACAGGCCCTAATCCAATGGCCCACGGTGGAGGAGGAAATCTTGGAACCCATCGAAGAAGTTTGAAAGGAGACAAAAAGAGATTCAGATTTACGAAATGAAGAAGTACGAACAATGTAAACCGTGAGTGCTCTACGAACATCCAGCGTATGCCACCTCCATTCGAGCCGATGAACCGGGCGAGGGCAAAAGTTCGGAAGAACCAGCTCCTGGGCCCTGTGGAACCATGAAGTTCTAGCCAGCTGATATTGTGGGACAGATCGCTCTGGGACCACTGACCTTGAGCCATGTGTGACAGGAGATGAGCCCCACAACCTGACAGGCTGGCATCTGTTGTCATGACCAGACGATGCGGCTCCCGGAACAAACTGCCCCTGGAGATGGCTGCCGAAGTCCACCACTGCAGCGATCAAAGTACGTCGACTGGGACCATGACCTGTAGGGGAGACGTACTGGAACCCGCCCTCTGAAATGGAAGCAGGAACCACTGCAGACACCTTGAGTGGAGTCGAGCCCACAGCATGATGGAAATGCAGAAAATCATCTTTCCCAGACATTGGGAAAGAAAGTGCAGCGTTGCCAAGCGATCCCGACAGACGGTCGCCGCCATGTCCCTGAGACTGGACTGGCGCTCCTGGGATAGAAATACTCGGGACTTGACTGTGTTGATGATTGCCCCCAGGTGCTGGATACGAGTGGCGGGAATCAGATGACTCTTGGCCCTGTTGATAGAGAAACTGTGTCCCTGAAGGACACGAATGGTTGTCTCCAATTCTCAGGCTGCCTGAGCTTGAGAAGCTGACAGGATCAGGATGTCGTCGAGGTAAAATTGAATGCGAATGGGAAGTGAGCGCAGATGACCTGCCAGTGCTGCCATCAGCTTTGTAAACACCCGTGGGGTGGAGGAGAGACCGAACGGCAGAGCCTGATACTGGTAGTGCTTCCCTGCGTAATAAAAACGAAGGTACTGTCTATGGGCGGGGAGAATAGGCACGTGGAGGTAAGCTTCTGTCAGATCTACTGACGTGAGGAAATCGCCCTTCCTGACGGCTTCAAGAATGGACTGCAGGGAATGCATCTTAAACCGTCGGTAAACAATGTTCATGGTCGTAAGATCCAGAATCGCCCTCCAGCCTCCTGAGGATTGTTGGACGAGAAAAGGAAGTGAATAAAATCCCTGGCCTCATTGCTCCTCCGGTACCGGTTGCGCAAATCTCGAGCAGATGTCTTATAGTCAAATTCATGAGGAGTCTCTTGGACCTATTTCTAGATACGGGGCATGGAATGAAAATCTTTGGAGGATACCGGGAGGCCTGTTTGCCCTGCTTGTCCTGGGGCTGGCCCTGCCTGTGAGGGAAGGCTCGTTGGTAGCGCTGGGACCGGAAACCACCCTCCTGCCCCCGAAAGGACGAGGGACGATAGTAAGGAACAGGCCAAGATTCTGATCTGCGAGAAATGGAAGGCAGGATCTTGTGCTTGTCTTGGGACTCTATGAGAAGAGGTTCCAAAGCCTCTCTGAACAAGGTAGAACCCGAAAAGGGAGCTGAAGCCAAACACCATTTGTTACGGGTGTCGGCCTGCCACTGCCTCAGCCAAAGCAGACGTCTAGAAGCCACTGCGCTACCAAGAGCCTTGGCCAAAAAACGGGCCGCATGGAGCGTGGCATCAGCTGAAAATTCCAAGGCAGCCATAACCTTGTTCAGGTCGTGATGTGACCTAGTGTCATCTGCTGGGAGTCTATCCTGTAGCTGCCGAAGCCAAAGCAATGAAGCTCTGTTGAAAAAGGAGGCAGCCATGGAAGCCTTCACCGCCCAAGCACTGGCCAAGTGGCCCTTGACCAGCAATGGTTCGGCTCTCTTGTCTCAGGCCTCAAGCCTCTTCTGGAACCCCGGTGTTAACCGAAGGGAAAGCCAGGGCTGCCACTGGGCCATCAACAGTGGGAATCTGGAGGAAGTTAGAAAGGCCAGACTCCACTGGTAAAAGCGTTTCTCAATGCTATTGAGATTGGGGCCTGAACCTGGCGAGGTCCACTGCCGTTGAACCAGATCAAGAAACATCATGGGAGCTGGAATCTCCTCTGTTTCAACCGCAGGTTCCACAAAGAGGGTGTCAGCCGGATTAAACGACCCCGAAGCTGAAGCAGAGGAACCAGGTTCAGATCCCAACCGGGTGGTGGTTTTGGCCTTGTAAGCAAGGATAAAAAAAAACTGAGGACGAAACAATCCCACAATTGAAGGGTGATCGGGTGGAAGGCCGTCATCCTCAGACAAATCAAATTCTCTAATTTCACCTTCTTCACCTAAAGAGGCAGCCCGCTCAGATGAGGAGTGAGACAAAACCTCCTCTCTAAATTGGTCCTCCCCCCCCCATACGAGGAAGGACCTGGCTATGCTCCTGTTGCCTGGGGAACCAGATCTCTTATGAGATCTCTAGTGTAAGGCCTCAGCAATACCCTGCTTAATAGCCTCAGCCATCCATTCTCTCATACTGGCCTGGACAGAAGGCTCAAATTGTTCCCCAGAACGAAGGCCTGCAGCTGTTGGAGTGAAAGTGGCCTCTGCTCTAGAACTCCTACTGCAATGCACCTGGGCCTCTGTTGTAACGAGGACCCTGGATGAGGGAACAAGGTCCAATCCCCCCCCCACTGTTGTCAGGCAAATCCAAAGCAGGCTGCATCAAGATTTCAGATGGTAATGCAACATTTTGAGAAACCACAGGGGTCTGTTCCCTTCAGATATGAAGGGAAGAGGGAGAGAGAGATCTAGAGGGTCTCAGCTCCTATGCCCACTAGGCTTGTGAGAAGAAGCCATTTGGGCCTTGGCTATGACCCTCTCAATAGCCTTGTGCCTACTCTGGGCCTGCTTGTCTGCCCTGTTGGAGGATCTGTGGGAGCAGCCTGATCGAGATTCCCCAGATGCCGTCCTCTTCTTGGAGGCCCTAGTGGTGGCTCCAGAATGACTGTGGCTGCTTGAAGAGGAAGGAGACAAATCCCCTCTCAGAATGACTGCCCTGGAGGAAGTGGTGTCCGCCATCTTGATTCACTTCACGTGGCACAGGCAAACAAGGCCCGGAAGGCAACAAAAATAAAAAGGAGGACGGAAGGAAGGGGGAGGGAGAGGCTATGAGCCAGCTGCAGAAGCAGGCAGAGGCTAACGAGCTGTGAGGAGAATTCAACAGGCAGGTTAATCCAGTTCCTGCAATCACTTAAGTAAACTCCACTCACAAGGCAAAAAAACAAAATGGCGGCTGAAAACAAAATGGCGGCCACAATAAAAAAAGGTTTGCCTCTCTCACTTCCAATGCCGGTAGCTGTGGAGCCGAGCTTGTGCGCTACCCAAAAAACAGCTGATCGGAATGGACTCACCACTCCAAGCTTAATCCGGCTTCAGAACACCTGCAGAGAGTTACCAGGGAGCCTCAGATGCTGCGGAGCCGAAACTCGTGGCCGTAGGGCTGAATCAGCAGCAAACAATCACAGGTGGCTAGCTCACTCCCTTCAGCTCATTAAAGGATCAGCGTGGTGGAGGAGCCCCTCATGCACGCTATCCTGCTAGGACTACCAGCCGGTAGCCGAGCCACCGCTAGAGCGGTCTTCGGCGGTATCAGACAAGCCCTTCTCACCAGCACTAAAGCAGCAAGCATTCTTGAGCAAAAATTTTTTTCCCCTTAAAGGGACAGGCACAAAAAAACAGCAACAAGTATGGGAGCTCTTGAAACCCACGTCTATGTCCAAGGACCGACTGAGTCTTAAAAGCGGAAGTCACAGCGTGAGGAGGCGTGTCATTTACTTGCAGACTCAGTCCTGATTGGATAATAGACGGAGTTAACCCTTGCATGGTTGCTGTCTCCACGAGCATGGAGATTAGGGGGCTTACTTGTTGCCTCAATTCTTTTAAAATAACTTCTCACTTACTAATAGTTATTTGAAAGAAATTCCATGTGTGGATATAAATATATCATTTTTAAAAATTTAGCTAAAATCTACATAATTAAACATTTCAAAATCCCATTGTGTACCTGGGAAAACCACGGTTAGAAAAGTGAATATTGCTTCAAGACTGATGTATTTATTTAAGGGCACTCTTATGCTAATACCTTTAATTTACTTTAAGCAGATTGATACGAATACATTTTCTATGGAAAAGATAATCCCTTGGGTTCTTTTTAGTTAAATCTCACCTGTCATATGATGATGAGTCACATATTTCATAAAACTCTAATTTCTGGATGGAATACAAAGGATCCATTCCAAAAACTAATATGGTGCAGCGAGAAAGATGTGACCCACCCCATCATTATGGAGGCATCCATTTTTATCCATAGCTCTCTTGCAATGTTTCTCAACTTTGGCAACTTTAAAATGTGTGGATGTCAACTCCCAGAATCCTCCAGCCATCATGCTTTATGTACTTCCCACATTAAAGGATGCAAAGATAAACTTAGGTGTTGGGGGGGGAGGGGAGTGTAATTTTGACCCATATTACTATGACAAGCTTACATCCCAATCTGAATTTATTAAATCATAGGCTTAAAATAAGGATATTTAGATGAGCTTCCTGCAATCAGGTTTTTAAGCCATTTGAGGTTTTTTCTTGAGGAATTTGGATTGGCTCTAAATGTGAAATGTTACCTTTTATATCAGATTTTGGTCCATATGCATTAACAGAAAGTAAAGTTCCCATCAGTTTTGGAATGTATGTTGGATTGTTTCAAGTTTGAAATAATCTTTAAAAACAAAGAAAGAGTATTCCTAAGACAGCGTTTGTTATTTGCAAGAATTCTGAAGTAAAAAGTTGGTATGTCCCATATGAACATTATGACTCTTAGAGAACATTATGTATGCTTATGTTCTTAACATGATTTAAAGAAAATATTGCCTCCTCCTCCTTCATTTACTGGGTAATTTAAAAATTCTCTCTTTTTAAACGGGGCTGGCTGTCAATCTCAGTATACTGGAAATATAAGGTTAAAGAGTTATGACCATGTGTCACTCTATTGTGTCACTCTATTGTTGTTTTGGTATATAATGTGCATGTGTTTCATATGGAGTTACAATGTATTCTTGAATTATAGACCAAAAGCTTTGAACATCACATAAAATTATGGATTTATCAAACATCGGGAGCCACAAAAGAAATTATTCTTCCGTGTTAGAAAAGTGTGACTCCAGATTTACCTAATAAATGTTTTATAAATAGGAAGTTTATTGGCTATCTATCCCATGAAATAGCGATTAGTATTATTCCAAGTAATCAAGGTTTAATGGTTTATTTAAAAATTGGACTAAATTATATCCTGTATAACAAAAGAAAAAGAAAGCAGAAAGGGCCATTAACTAAAACAAAGTAGAAAGTTCCATAAGCCTCTCTTATAACACATGAAGGATTACCTTCAGTCCCTTATAAGTAACTATTCATGTACAATTTTTCCATTTTTTAAAATGATAGTAATTCTTCCTTTCATTCTATAATAACCTTAATGGAGGTTTTTTAAATACAGCCTTTTAAAAAAAATCACTATTACTGTTTGCATGCAACTTTCAATAATTCTTTCTTCTGGAAGATGATTGCACATTTTTGATTGAAAAGATTTTCTTCAGTAATAACATCTACCCCACTGTGAAATCAGATAGAATGACCAACTTCATTTCCTGAGGAATTTATACAGTAGTCTTTCATATCCCTACCTGAGGCAATTTTATACTAGTTATTTCTCTGATTTATGGCAACCCAATGAACATATTTTTAAAAGTAGATTGTTGACCGAACTGGTTTTTCCTCAATAATTTTTATTTTATGGACCAAATTAGAATGAACTGTTGCTAATATCTCTTAAAGAGTTATTAAGACTGTTCATTTTCCTCTTGGGCAGATACGTTGCACACATAATAACTTAAAAGTTTTTGAATTTTTCAAAAGAATACTATATGGAAAAAATGTGTGTTCTTTGCCATCCTCTAGACATTTTCCCTTCCTCCTCCTCTTTCCAGTTTTTGAGCTAGGAAATCGTGCTTTGTAAGCACTTGAGCTCCAGCTTGTAAAATTTTCAGAATAATCAATGAACATTGCATTTTAATTAAGTTTGTCATAAGCTATTTTGAAGGCTTGCTTTTAGCTGACAATCCAGGCCAAATATTACAGATTGGAAAAACTGCCATTTTACACTCAATTATCTATGAGTAAGTCCAACTGAATTCAACATAGTGTAGTTCTGGACAGACACAAATCAATTTGTATTGGAAGAGAGGAAATAGCCCACATAAAAAAAAAAAGAGATGTACAGCAGCATTCCTTGTTTTGCTGGCTAAGGTTGTATGACATTTGAGTAATTTTGGGGGTTAAACTTTTTTTAAATTAGCAATAAGATAAACAAACATTTGTTTAATGTATAATACAAAGTAGCACAGCACCAGGTGATATCAGTGCACAAAACATGATACAAATATATTTATATATATGTGGAATGGTGCAGGAGCTAGTCAACTATCAACAAAAACATAGCCACTGGAAAAATATGGACAATTTTACAATGCAACAAAAACCCAATCTTAATGCAGAAAATTCTTAGACAGTGCCATCCCACAATCTTCAAAGGGGATAATTTCATTGGATATGTTTGGATACTCTAATTAGAGCAAATACACATGAGAACTAAATTCTACCTGTTAGTTTTATTAACACAATAGGAAAACATAATTCAGAGAAATCACACTTGAATATACAGCAATGAAAAGAGATATAAGCACTTAATAATGACACAGACACAAACTGCTTCTTTATGTACTCTTATCATAGCTTTATACTACCCCTATCAACACTTTAAGACATCTCAAAGAAGAAATAACTTATCATTTGTAAGAACATGAACAGGTATACAGACACAAATAACCTCTCTAGCGTCTTAAAGTAAATCTTGAAATAAATGTAACCTTCGTGCACTCTTTTGTCACATAAAGTGTTAACGGACATTAGCATCAATTTTACATAAAATGTAGTTGCATCCAGTTGTTTAGATGGTTTTGCAAAAGGCCTACAAAGGTAGGGTCATGTGTGGCCCTCCAGATGTTACGGAACTACACTCCCCTCATGCCTTACACCATTAAGTGTGTTGGAAAGGCCTGATGGAACTGCTTTGATGTTTGGTTGGCATTCATTGCTGATCCCAGAACTTGTCAGAATCATGGTGGATTCATCAATGGCCATTAACCATAAAATCAAAATGAAGCCTTAATTGCTGTAAAAGTAAGAACAGGCAATTGGTTTGCTAGGCTTTGGTCTTGCCAATACTGGTTGAAGACTGAATGCTGGAAACAGTGGAGCTTGATTTGATTTGGAAAAGGTGCTTTACAGTCTTAAAATACACCATCCTCCAGCATTCATTTCAGTCCCTTTTTTCCTTTCTTTTAAAAAGATCTTTTTGAACTATCAAAGTAGCTTTTTCTTAAAAAAAAAAAGTTATCTCTACAAATATCTCTAAAATTGGTTCACATCAGCTCAGCTTGTATTATGAAGAAGATAGAAACTGAATGCAATGCAAAAGGATTCTGCGGTGATGTTAAGAGAACTTAAGGCTTTGCAAGAGAACAGATAAATTTGAATTGGCATTAATTATAAACCTAGGAAATCTGAGGTGGGGCATCTCCAATCAGAGGGTGAGAGAGGTAGATCTTCCACTTAATTCCATTCCTTCCCTCTATTGGTAATTCTGGGAAGTTCCTTTGCCCCTTAAAAAGGTAGCCATAGACATTTCCAGCAACCTCTTGCATGCCTTTCCAAGAATGGGAGAGATTTTTCCCTAATAAAAGCAGCAAGGGTGCACATGCCCAATTTACAATCTCCCTCTCAAGCAAGAGCTATAGTAGTCTTCCTCTTACTCAACAAATGCCCCAGCAGTCTTTTTCTAGGCTTTAGATAATTATTTTTCAAAAGCTGCTCTTTATTAAAAAAAGAAAAAAAGTAAGAACCTATAATACAATTAATTTGTATTCAAACATGGAACTACATTAATAGTAGTTGTTGTTCCTGTTTGGAATCAATAGCCCTTCATAGAAAAAAATATATCTGCAATTCCTGCCATTAACACAGTCAAACTGCTACTTCCTAACTTTGTTCTAAGCCTCTGGTCAATATTTAAAACATGTAAGAAGGGATGGAACTACACTTTTAGCATGCTAGAACAGGTGCCATGTGTATTTCATAGCAGCTCAAAGTAAAGGATTACTTTCCAACGAAGTGCCTAGAAAATTATGGCTGCAAATGATTGGTTTAGTAAAGGCCCCTCTTCCCCAATCACCAACACAGGTCTATTCATGTTATAAGTTCTGGATTTATTTATTTATTTTATACAAATGTTTGAAATCTAGAATGTGGGGTTAGCTAAACTTACCTCTGACACACGTTTGGGAAACTCGCTTTACAGATATATAGCATCAGTTCATACCGTCTCATCCCCAAATTGTTGCTTTTGACTTTGCAATTCAAGTTTTTTCAACCCTTTGGGGACGGCTATTCATTTATATACAGTAATAAAGGACGGGCAGTTTTGAAGGAACTGATATTCTTCATCTAATCACAGTCTTTACTTAAGAGTGCGCAGAATAAAAAGTCAAAAGCCAAGTAATACTGGGCAATCCAGTAAACAAGGAAGAGAGGTCAATGGAGTCTACATCTACATTCTCAGCAATATTACAGAAACCAGATTTCCCCCCAAGAATGCCTAAGGCTCAGGAGCAGAACTCCGGTTTGAATGGTTCCCCCTCATTGGTCTTCAAAAGTTGGAACCAACCACATGCTTCCTCCCCACCCCCATTGTTTGACTTTTGCTCTAAAAGAGGGGTGTCCAACCTTGGCACCCTGTGGACTTCAACTCCCAAAATTCCCCAGCCCGCCATTCTCATTCATGCCTTTTTCTTCTGCTCTAAAGAAACATAAACATTAGGCAGCATTTATGATGAATTTCAGATTGTACCAAAGGGCTGGGTTGTAGAAAAAAGTCCACATTGAAAATTTAAAAATCTATTTCCACTAAAATATTTTCCAGGACACAAGTTACACAATACATACTAGAAAAGTGCAGGGATTGGAACGGCTGATTTTAATTATTTCTTAAATATTATTTTCTTAATCAAATTTTGAAAGAGCTTATAAAAATCAGCTAAAAAGGTATTGTTCCATCTCTCCAGGTCATTGTGTTATGCTAATGTCTCTGTCTGCAACTTCATTCTGGGATTTTTTATTCCCGAAGTATGCAAGAGCATTTTCAAAAGACATGCTTTTCACCTACAGTATAAAGGATCTGGATTTCGCTTCCTTTGCTTTGTTTCAGGAAAAAAAAACACCACCCCAACAAATCCCTTCAAACAGGTGTTGTTCTCCTGTTGACCATATTGATATGAAGTCCCTCTTTGAATTCCTTTTGAAGGAAATTGTGGACTTGAAGAAAGCCAGCATCTTGTTCTATATTGTAACTTGCTGCTGTGGTGACCTTCAGAGGTTCCCTGGAGAGGGTGTACATGGAGATTTCATTCATCGGAAGAGAACCTGCCATCTTCATCCCCACTGGAGAAATGTCCCTGGATGGAGAAGGTTCTGTGGATCGAGAACTGGATCTGGACCTTCTTCTTCTGTATCTGTAGCTTGGCATCCTCGCGTAAGGGGAAGCAGAAGTCTTAAGGAACTGCTTTTTGGTCTTAAACCTCAGCTCTTTGTTTTTATCAATATAAATGTTCACAGCCAGCACACCAACTGTTTCTGCCACAATAAAAGACAAGGCTCCAAAATAAAAAGACCAGCCGTAACTGTATTGGTTCTTTTTATCCTCATCCCGCTTGTCACTAGGATCACCTGCATTGCTGGAGATGTAGACAATAATTCCTATTATGTTACTTAACCCTGGAAAGAAAATAGCGGGGAGAATCTGGTTAGGAGAAAAGCTCCAGGAGACAATTATCACGATAACTTTCTTGCCACATCAACTTGCATCTTACTCTTATAATTAGTCCATGGGCTAATATATTTTCATGCAGTTCTGAGCATGATTTTATTTGCTTTATATTGTTGGACCGGAACCTTAACTATATGTATAAAATGAATAGTTGCCTAGACTTGAAGTACAAAACACTTGGAGGGCATCAAGAGCTTTAATTCTGCTTATGTTATCTATGCGGTTTAAGGCAATACTTTCCAACGAACTCTAGGAATGTTCAAGAATAAAATCAATAGTGTAAGTCACAGATAACAACAGTTACTAAAGTATGTTCAATATGGTCGAAGGCTTGTCTTACTTAAGGTAGATAAAAGGTGAAGCCATGGGAAGTGCCTCAGGGGAAGTCATGGGAAGTGCCTCAGGGGAAGTCATGGGAAGTGCCTCACGTTATTTTAAATTGTTTTTAGATCCAGTAGAATATAGCTTACACTGTATAGGATACAGCAAACCATCTGCTTAGTTTGGAAAGAATGTTGTGGCAAATCTCAGAAAAGAACAAACCCTGATATAGGGTACACCTACTTTATGATGAGTGATAGCATTCTTTTTTTAGCAGTCAATAACTGCTATGAAGGAGCTGGATATCCTGTGACCCCCGGGGAGGTTTCTCAAGACCCTGGCAACTGGAGGAGGGGACATACAGTGTACGCGCGGCGCACGCGCACACACAAAAAAATCTATCCCTAAAAAAAAAAAAAAAACCACCTGTAATAATAAGTTTGAGCCTGAGTAAGGTAAGATTTAATTTTCAGGCTTTCACTTGTTAAAACAAAAAGCTTATTGCTCTGAGACTCGAATGTAAATCCTAGGTCTCTTTGGGGTTCACATTATAATAACAGTAATAATGGAGGTTGTCTTCACGTTTATTATTGGTCTACTCCCTAGTTCTCTTCTCCATCCCTGTTGATTAAAAAAAAACAAAAAACCCTGTAATATTTATGCCCTTACTTTTGAGTGAGAGATGACTGAAAGCAGTCCGTGGAAGAGGCTGAGTTAACTCTTGGAAGGGTTACAGGATTGGGGTTACCTAATCAGATCTCATTATCTTCTGAACAGGAGGCTAGTTAGAAAGATGAGCACAATAAATGACACCATAAGGGTACTATCTCTGTTCTGTTTACTTCCAGCCTTGCCAGCTTTAGCTTCCACACAGAGTCAATATCACTCAGATACTTCTGGAACTGGGGAATCACTGCGTTCTCAATCATCTTTCCTAAAGTGTAATATTTGTGACTGGTCTGTAATTATAAAAGTCTTCTAGGAGAAAGAATGATTCCTCAATAGAAGTTCTTAGTACTGCCTTTTTGGACAGTGGGAAATAAATTCCTGCCACAAGACGGAATTGATAACTTGAATCATGGGCTGCATGTTCCCACCCTGGCCAATTTAATTAACTACGGGGCCTACTGAGATAATAGCTCTCATTTCTCCACATGTACAGTCTATATTTTTGAGATCTTCAAACAGAAAAGATTCCTCCATGTGTAAGGTAAATGATGGCCAAACCTACCAGTACATACCTATGATGTGCACTAACATTTCTGGTCTGTAAAAACAGAACCAATTGAATTTATCCATAAAGAATAATGTAAGCTGCTCTCAGCAAATCTAACTATTCTGTATTCTTTCCACTGCAAATCCTGGATTCAGAGTACAAGAAGTTTGGTCTGTTCTGTGTGAGTGTAATGAAAATAGAGTTACTTGTTATATTTACATTTTTTTTTAAAATGTAAATGCTCAGGTTTCCTCTAGAGCAGGGGTGTCAAACTGGCGGCCCACGGGCCGGATGCGTCACGTACAGGCCACGCCCACCCCAGCTCCGCAAATGGGAAAAACATTGCAAAATGCCACGTGACGGCAACGTCACGCCGTAAGTTTGGCACCCGTGCTCTAGAGTTACCCTTTCAGTGAAGACCTACCAGCATTCATTTAAAAATAGGGGGGGGGCTCAAATAGTTTTCTATGTAGCCATATGGTGGAACACACTTTCTCTGACACCTTTGATTTATAGCCTGCTTTTCTACCCAGAAGACACTCAAAGTATCTCCCAGTGAAACTAAGAGCCTCAGAAGCCTCATTGTTAATCAATGTTTGATTTCAATATAATCTTAGTATTACTATTGCTAATCTAACTCTGCTACATTTAAATTGAACATTCCAAATGTCCAATGCAAACTGGATAGAATCCACAATTACATCCTAAGAGTGGATAAGAAGTGGAAAGATGAGGCATTTACTGTGTGGGATATCAGAATTAAACTAAGGGAATATAACAACCACGCCAGAGATTAGCAATCTGGTACCAAATGGACTTCAGTTCCCATCAGCTGTAGCCAGCATGGTTGATGCCAAGGGCTTTGTAGGAGCCAAAAGATATCAGACTATCTACCACTAAACCATGGATATACTGCAAAACTGATCATTTGCTAGCTTACTTTTAAAAAAGGAGGGCTGTACTTTTAGAAGGTGTTGATAAAGAGAGAGAAAATAGCAGCAGAGAGAAGTACCTAACCATGATTAGTTTTTGAGTTTTTAGAGGAAGACCATGGTAGAAACATAGAGGATTTTATCTTGCTCCTCTAGAAACCTAAGGCCTCCTCCCATTCCATCAAAAAAACTATGTGAAAATTTGGAGGAGTGGTTTCCATCAAGGTGTTTAGAAAGTGAGCAGACACCTACTTTGGTTGCATCCAGGCTGTTTGATAAATCTTTTTACATTTTTATGTAAAGCGAAGTGTCAATTATATCATTGCCTTTATTTTCAAGGATGATTCTTGATACACTGATTTGCTCCATGAGCGAGATGGATGGTTTAGTCTAGGGCTGGTTTGGAAATATGTCTACCTGCCTCCCAGGAAGAGTAAAAGCAAGCAGGGGTCCTAACAAGTGTTTGGGGAATGGGGACTCAACATGGCAATAGGTGGTATTGTGTTAAATCCATGCTTTGTAATTTATTCCATTACTCCAACCCTCTTTTTTACAGCCATGTTGGAAAAGAAAGCGGTTTGCAAAGCATGAATTGTGCCTCCCAGCCTGAAGTCTGCTGACTTTATATGGTGGCACTTGGAGCTGTGGAAGGGGAAGGGCTGAAGAAAATAACATTTTTGTTCTCTTTCAATTCCAGCAGAATTGGCTCAGTGAAGGTCTGAACTCAACCAGTAAATCATAAGATCCCTTTGCTGATATTATTTGGAGGACATGACCTTTTCCATTCCCAATGCCCACTGAAAAATTAAAGAAGCAGCCTATAAAATAAAGATGAAGTTACCTGCTGCTACAAAAAGAATTCCAGCACTAAGGATAATGTTGTTTTTGCTGCTGTAAATCCTCCCAGCTCCAATGCAGAGCCCTCCCAGTAACAGCAAGATTGTGCTTAGGATGGGGAACACGCTGGAGGCACGTACTATACCTGAGAAAGAAAGGGGAGGGGAGAGAAAGGGGACCATAACAGAGCAAGATTGTTTTGCTGGGTTTTTTAAAAAAAAGAAATATAGCAATTAAAAACCACATTCATATGATCAGTGACAGTTTATTAATCAAATCATATTTACACTCAGCACTTTGAGCATTATGTTACTGAAGCTGCTTCCAAATAACTACATTATTATCACCAACATCATCAGGCATTCGTAGATGCTGTAAAATCAGCAATATAAAAGTGACACCAACAGAACATCAGAAAATTGCAGGAAATACTTTCAAGAAAGGTGAAAGAAAGCCAAATGGTTATCAACGTCCTGGAACCTGGAGTCCACCAGGTAACTTATCCAGCAGTGCCAGAATCACCCCGGCCAATATAATGATAGGGAATGAAGGGAACAGTAATGCAATTGGACTACAAGTTATCAGAATAAGGAATGTTTTATATTTGCGTAAAATGTTTGCCTCTGGAATGGGAAGCCTCCCCCAAAACACTGTACCTTCCATTTGCTTTTTTTTTTCTGATGAAGATTTTGCACTTCCTGCTGGAAAATTTATGAGGTTATTACCATAATCAGCTTTCTAGAGTCACAATGTGGGGAAACATCTTCTGACAAGCTACCAGCTAAAGGGGTTATAAAGAATAACCCAGAAATTAATGCACGGACGAGTAATGAAAAATGGATGAGCAGATGATGGCATAACGCCAGAGAGGCAGTATTATGAACAGCCACTTGCAGGCATGTGGATTTGGATAATTAAGACTGACTGTATGGGAGCTGTCCTGCCCCATCCGGCCTTCTCTGGGGCTGAAGCATGAAAGACCAAACACATACAGTTTAAAGGGGAGCTTGCTTAGAGGAGGGCAGAAGGGGCATTAGATGGTCACTGCCTTCTGAGTCTAAGCAATAATCAGCCTTCTTTGTCACCCCTTCAAGGTCTGGATTGATTGATCAACTTGCATGGCATTGGCTTTCTTCTTTGGTTCCACAGAATTCTGTTCCTTTACTGCATGTTTGCTGATTTACTTATTTATCACTTTGAAAGTCAGCCTCTTTTCTGCCTCAGCAAATTCTCCAACAGCACTGGGTGAAAGGGGCACAAACCACAAAAGTAAAAAGAATCAGAGAGGCCAGGGAAGAAAAAAGGGAAGGGAAGAAGAGTAGTGCTGAGGAAGATTGACAGAGGGGCTTTGGAAGTAGAGGAAAAATTAGATTTCCAGCATCTTGGAAATGGGCTCTGTCAGGAAAGATCAATACTTGAGCTTGTTTCACAATGTCTCTTTTGCAGATTTTACCATTAAGTAATGGGCATTTTTTATTCTACACTAAAGGGTAAATTGCAATCACGGTGAGATGCTTACTGATTTGCAAGAGAATTACCTCAGGCAAGAGCTTCAGAACAGGCTCACAATTACCTAGAGACAGAGAAAGAAGAACAGTGGTGCTCATAACTTGGTTTGGCATCCTAGAATGGATTGAGGACACAAGGCCCGGGTTTATTTAATATGATAGAACTTGACTTGGGCTTGTTTGTCAAAGGAACTATTTTAGTATGATCGTATTAATCATGTTGGTTACTTAAGCAATAGTGGGGCATGCTTTCCACCTTCTGTCTAAAAAGCTAAATCTTGTAAGTAGGAAGAGTAAGTAAAGGCTTAGGTAAACATTATTAGCCTCAAGTGCAGAAGGACTCAGATTGAGTCTTTTGCTTCTCAGGTAGGACTGGAAAATTCTTTACCTGAAATCTGGAACTGACATTTATCACCACATTGATCAGGATGGGAGTCAAATTTTGCCAAAGTAGAATAATAAGGAAAAGTGGGAATTGTACTTCAGTAACATGTGCAGGCCACCAGTTCCCCATTACTCTAAAAACAATGGATTAGTAGCTGACTTACTTTAAGATATTTTTACACCAGTTCCCCATTATGCTACAAAGAATACTGAACTAAATGTACTAGTAGCCTGACTTAGTTTGAGATATTTTTAAATAAATGTAAAAATATCTTCCCTGGTTAATACTGGTTGTAAATGTCAGTTCCAGTTTTAGGGAGATAATTTTTCAGTTCTACCTGAGAAGAACAAGACTCAATCTGGATCCTTCTGCACTTGGGGCTAGTAATCTTTACCAAAACCACAGTCTTTTCTTATTTTATAGAACATTTTATATTCTTTTGTGTCACATAAGAGAAATGCTAGAACAGTCTCCTTCCCCTAGAGGTTCATTTAGGCCATAACCTAACAATGTCCAATCAATTCTCAAAGTTTACCAAATTTTGCTTGGACAGCAAGGAGAGTTCTGAATCTGAATTGATATGGCTGTGTGAATATGTGTAAATCTAGTATGGACCATATGTGATCTTCCCAGTATTGGGGAACTCCAATAACAATAAGCCTTAATCAATATGGCCGTTTGTGAGGGATATGTGCAATATAACAAATTTCCAATCTAGTAATTCACTGTAATTGCTAGGAGGATGAGTGTTCTGGATTAAATGTTTTCAGGGAAAAAAAGCATCTCAAGTATTAAAAAAAGGAAGCCAGAAAGAAAACCCTAAAAGACCTGGTTGCCATATAAATCTGACTGAAATGATTATGCCCTATTTAACATCACGCTGGAAATCTATGGAATGCTTGCTCTTTAAATTCAGCACCTTATTTTCTGATTTGTGATCCTCAGTACAACTCTCCATAAATATACTCATAGCATATTCCACTGTGTTTAATGGTCTCTACTCTAAGATTCATAATTGTACTTTGATTTAATCCCATTGCTGTTTCTCAAACATCTTAAAACAACTTTAAACAGGAATAGATGATGCTTAACTCCCATCAGTTGTAGACATCATGGTTAACTGCAAGGAATCAGGGAAGCTGCAGACTAGTAGAATCTAGAGGACAATATACCCGTGTTTCCCCGAAAATAAGACAGGGTCTTATTTTCTTTTGACCCCCGAAATATGGCCTTGGCCTTATTATGGGGGGGGCTTATTATTTGGGGGGTGCAGTAGGCAGCAAGCCCACCGGCCCCACCCTCTCCATCCCACCACCTGCTTGCCTGCGGCCGCAATTTGGCCTGTGACCCAAATTCTCTGTGCGCCCTGGCTTCCACCTGCCCTGCTTGCTGGGCTTGCTGCTGGCTGGCCGCCGAACAGCTGACTGTGCTGCTCTGGCAAGGGGGGGGGAGGCACTCCGGAGATCGTAGATCTCGGCCGACTCATCCCGCACCAGGCAGGAGCAGCCCAGCAGGGTGGCCGAGAGCAGCGCTGCCAGGAGGGCGAAGAGCTCCTGTGAACCTCTGTGTGTGTGTTTGTGTGTGTGAGAGCGACAGAGAGAGCACACTGCCGCCAGCCCTGGTATACGGTAACTCTCTGAGGGTGGATCGGATCTCTCTCACACACACACCCCG
>QLTV01002260.1:762469-812806 GCA_003457575.1 Thermophis baileyi
TCGGCGGGTGGGGGGGGGGGGGAGATTTCCTGCACTTCGGCAGCGGCGTCTCCTCACAGGGCTTCTTCCGATGTCCCAGGTGTATGAATTTACATGCCTTCCTTTCCTGTTCTGTGGACGGAATTGCCTGCTGTGACTGTCACCGTTAGTTAAGGAGGGCGTGAGGCGTGTGGGGTGCATCACTTTGACTCTGGCGTCTTTTGCAGTAGCAATTGGCTACAAAAGCGGCCGCACTTGCTGGAGGCGGCAGCCTGAGCAGCACCCGCGAATCAACTGTTTTGTGAATGGCGGCCGGAGCGGCTCAGCTGATCCAATTAAGGGGCCGAGAAGCTCTGAGGTGACCAGAGAAGGGAAGGGCTGCCTCCTGTGCTGGCCACGCCCACCCCTTCATAGGGCTTATTTTGGGGGGAGGGCGTATATTTACGCCCACCCCAAAAATTAGCCTTGGCCTTATTTTCAGGACATGTCCTATTATCGGGGAAACACAGTATTATTTATACTTGTTGCAACAGCAAACAATCCAGTGTTATTCTTCCACATTACATTGGATTGCTGACCAAACCTGACAAAAAGCTAAGTATAATTCCTGTGATTCTTGCCACTTACATAAATATTCTCAACAGTGGAGATTCTGTCAATTGAAATAGGAATAAAGGAGATTTAAGCTCTGTCATCAACAGCATTGTCGTGAAAATCTTAATAATATTGTGTTAGCCTCTGAGGCTAACAAATGACAGTTAGGCCTCTATGATTACAAACTTGATCTCTCATCTGAGAGCCAGGGAATGTTTGTAGAGATATCTAATTCCTCCTGCTTTAATTAAAAAGTTTATAAATGAGGGAGGGAGGTACTGGTACTGTTCTGGCTACACTGTTTACACATATTGATAAATCTAGCAATGTTTGTAAGAATTAAGGCACAACAATTGCAGTCACCATCTTCAAAAAGTAGAAGAGATGTCCCTGCCTGCCAGGCATCTCCAAGAGAAATTAAGGGATTGGATGAATGAAGAAAATTTGATAGTTTAGGCACAGGCTGGTTTTTAAAAAGAGTCGGTCGACTATGAGTGTTTCCTGATACTCCAGCATCTTATTGAGAAAGACCAAATGCTATAATCTCCTCACAGGTAGCATTTACAGTTTTGTAATCGGTACTTGATTCTATTTCCAAAACAGAACATGGATAGTCCATTGGAAACTTCTTAGATTGATCCCCATTCATTATTTCTTATTTAGACTCTTTATAACAGCACCTCTCTGAAGGTTAAAGGTGATCATTAGAGATACTTATCAAATGCTGTTCCAAAATATAAGTGTGTTTAAACAAGGCTGCATGCTTGCTCCACTTTTGTTTAATAATAATATCTATGCCATGGTGGGCCTTTAGGCAACCCAAATGTTCATCTCCTAAACTGGCAGATGGGTTTATCTCCATCTTACTTTAGGGATAATGCAGTGATGCTGTCAAGCTCCCAAGTGGCTTCAGAAGAGCCTAGTGTGTCCTGGTTCAGTATTGCCAAGAAGATGAAGTCACAATCAATTATAACTATGTTTTTGCAAAGACATAGTCCATAAGTGCTGTATGTTGTCATATTTCCAGTTATAAATTTATAGAGTTATAAATTGAATATCAAATTTATATTTGAATATTTTATTTGGAATTTCTCCTTTTATATATTGAAGTATTCTTCGTTGTAACTTAAATTGTATTTTTTATGGCAGAGGTGATGTTCTTATATCCAGGCCAAAGACCATTCTCGTAGATATTTTCTTCTTCTTCATCATCATCATCATCTGATTAAGTTATTTCAGGAAATAGTGCTTCCCTTTTAATAACAAGGACTTGATTTTTCTTCCTTCCCTGCAAATGAATGTTAATTTTCTAGAACTGCAGGCTCAACTCTGATTATCTTGAACAGAGACGAGTGAGAATGTAGCTTCCTCTTGAAAACTGTCATATAATATAGGTTGTGCTCTACATGTCTAGAAATGAAGCAATGTGAGCAGATCATGCTCCAATAAAAGTCCCCATAAAGCATTGCTATTCATTATGCAAGGGTGGTAGAATGTGGCAGCTGTTCATTCCGCTTGGTTTCCTTCCAGGCTCTAGGAAAAAGGGAAGATTAGCGACCAAGACTTGCTATCAACTCAGTCACGCAAGCTAAGACATTTTTTTGTGCTAACTATAGCCTCTTGATGCCTGAATATTTTCAGACAACATCATATGTGAATGAAGATTGGTTTCAGCGAAGTTGCACCTGCTGTAGTGAAAAGGATAAATTGGTCTCACTCTTCTGGATGTCCAGCATCTGCTCAACTTCTCGGGCAACCTCAGAAATCATATTACAGTCAAATGAATACTTCAGCATGACAACAAGTGGCTTTCATGTTAGCTGAAGTTCTGGGCAGACCAAGACATGGAGTATCTTACATTCTTACTGATGATGCTACACAGCAAACTCTTAGTTGGAAAGCAGAATATGTTATATTTATGCTCCTGTGCACATTTCTACTACTTTCTTTCCTGAGGTCCAAGAAAGCTCTTAAAACCTGGTTTTCATCCTAGAAGTCTGGATATAATGTATTTTGGGAGCACAGTTGTGATTTCTTGTTGCTGTTATGATTGTTTTAGATTGGGCTATCTGTCTGGTTTTATTTTATTTTTTAAATTGTTTTTTACTTTTTTGGGTTCTTTATGCTGGTCAAGAGTCCATCTGAGTAGGATGGCTATAACAAAGAAAAAATCTGAAATCACAATTGCCAGTTCTTTAGCTGGCCTTCATGTGCACTGAATTCTTCCCAAGAACCCAGGGTATTGTAATGTATTGACATAGTATATGTCTGGATCTAAGTAGGGTGGCCATTTGTAATTGACAGACAGAAATTTTGTCAATGCACACATTTTCTAAGTGTCATCCAACATTTTTTGGTATGGCACCCAATGTGCTAATGCCCATTGGGGCCATTTGCAATTTCAATTTTCAGATCTTGATACTCTGTGATCTTCTCAAATTCTTTGTCTTGTATTCCACTATCTCCTGGTATTGCCATATTGATTATCCACACTTTATTACTATGAATCATTGCACAGTCAGCCAGATGTTCAGACTGGATTTGGCATTTTTATCTACCTACTGAGTCCTTTCCAAGGACCTGGGATAGGCAAATGTTGATGTTTGATAGTATTAGAGATATTGTCACAGGATGTAAGCTGTTCCGAATAAAGCTGCCTTTTGCAATTGACTGATGATGAATTTGTCAATGCCAGTGTTGTTCAAATGGTGCTCCAGTTGTTTTGGGATTGCACCCAAGGTGCCTATTACTATTGGTACTACCTTTGCTTTATTTTGCTACAGTCATTCTATTTCCATTTGCAGGTCTTTGTAATTTGTGATTTTTCTCCAGTTCTTTCACTTCTATTCTGCTGACTTCAGGTACTAACATATCCATTATCCAGACTTCTTTGTCTTTCTTATCTAGAATTGTCAAATCTGGGGTGTTATATGGCAGGTGCTTATCTGTCTGAATTCTAAAATCCCAGAGCACTTTAGCTTCTGGCAGCTGTGATCTCATATTGTTGTGTGTATCATAATATTAATACCTGGCATTTTTTTTCTTTTATAGAAACATCATTAAGTAAAAGAATGAGAGAGGAATAATGGACAAAAAGAAAGAAGGAACTAAAGCCTCCTTTTCAAAATAATTGTGGAGTGACTGACACTAAGAACCAGCTGTGTATGGGCACTATAAGAATAATAATATTGGAGCTTATAGTGCCCATACACATTAAACAATAATATTGTTTAATGCTTAAGGAGAGAGGGAAAAAAGACTTCTCATGAAAAAGGTAACTAAAGGCTTTATTACCATTGTTGTCTATTTCAGCCATTCAGGAAAGTCTTCTTAGGTTAAATGGACTCATGTTTATTATAATTCCTTGGTGTCATTGCCTCAAGTAGGCAATCTCTGGATATTTCATTATTAAATTTATATGCTGCTACAACTGGGAAACTAATTTCCATAACTTTTACCCACTGGCCACACTAGCTGGAAGTTTTGTGAGTTTTGTAGCCATAACTCTGGATGGGAACTAAGCTGAGGAAGGTTGTTCGGTTAATATGTAAGTATTTTTGAACTTTCAGAGAATTAAAAAAAGTATTCACCAAAGAGACTAAGCTGACAATTTTTTAATCTCATGCAAGACTAATTAAATCTTGGAATTCAAGTCTTTGCATCTTAAAAAATGAGGAAACTAATCCACTCTGGTCTTTTCACGAAGAATAATACCAGAACATTTAATTATTTAAAATTTTCTTCTTTTTACTGAGGAAACAAACTTCTAATTTGTCTAAGCTTAAAAATGAGAACCAATTATCCTATCATTGTGTAACAGGTATGTTTTAGTGTGAGGATTCCTGCTAAATAATTTGACATAGGACATACCAAAAGAGCTAGTTGTACTTGGCAAAACCATTTCTTATTCATGCTTCCTTTATTGGCTGGGTGGCATAGAGGTTTATTTTAATTTGTCTGCGAGAAGGGATTCTGTTGTTGTTGTTTTTTTAATTTTGAATGACAATTCCCTCATTTTCCTTAAACCCGAATCCTGAAAACTGCTGGATAATTTGAAAATAAAGGCAGCATGTTGCTGTCAGCCCTTCTATAGTTACTGTATTAGATCAGTGGCCTACGGCTGAACTGACTACTGAACTGTGTGCTCTGTATCTTAGCACCTTATTGTTCTAAATACTGTGACAGAATATATTATTTTCATGTCACTGCCTGTACATTTAAATTTTTGTCTAGTTGCTTTATTTTATTTATTTAAAATGGCTTTAATGCTACAGACTTTCTCACTACACAGCTAATGGGAAAAAACTAAAACAAAAAATAGAAGACACCTCCTAAATAAATAATATGTATAAAAATAACATCCTTGGTACTATGACTTATAACATCCCTAATTTAAAACAACCTATCAGAATACTCAATAAATTACAGCTATTCTGATACTGCTACCATACATCTCAGATAATCTGTTCCTTAATTCTACCCTCCCAAAGGATCTTTGAAAAAGACAATTTTTAATAACTTTCTAAGAATCACAAATAGGAATATAGTTCTAGCACTAGAGCTCCTGAAAACAAGTCCCCTCCTGCTGAGCCTGAGAAGACATGGAGAGACACAGCAAGCATCTCCTGCAGATATGCCTTGGGATGGGTAGGTAGATTCTGTTTATGTCAATCCTCTATGGTAGACCAAACTAAAAAACTTAATGCCATAACGGCCAGGAACACTTTTTATTGTCACATCTGTAGTAACAGAATCTTGCAAGTCTGAAAGTGCTGCACCCCCTCATCACTTATCTTTGCATAAATTAGGGAAGGGCCTAGATCTCTCTAATTAGTTTCTTGGAATGGGCTCAAGATTGCCTTATCTGATTGTTGCCTTTGTAGCAGCTCTTCCTTCTCTCCTTCTAGACCAGGCCTGTCAAACTGGCGGCCCACGGGCCAGATGCGTCATGTGTAGGCCACGCCCACCCCGGCTCCGCAAAGGCAAAAAATGTCATGATACGTCAAGTGACGAGATCGAATTTGACACCCATGTTCTAGGTGATTCCCAATGCCCTCTACAGTTTGGAGAAAACCAGACTCTAAGCCTTGTAACTCTTTCTAAACTATTACCAGCATTCTGCACTGTGCTAAAAAATAGTTGGGAAGACAATGTAGTTCCCACAGTACCAATGTTATATGGCTATAGCTAGTAGATCCAGTCAGCATGTAAGCACCAATGGAGGTTTCCAAATGGTCTTCAAGGGCAGGCCCATGTGGAATGCATTACAATTGTCCATACATGAGGGGGAAAAGGACATTGCCAAAACCTCCTGCCCCAGGAATGCTAGCAGTTGGCATCCCAGCTGTCGTTATTTGGCATCTTATTATTACAAATGAATGTTAAAAGACAAATCCTACACTTCTACCATTTATAGAGTAGAAGCTCTATATAAACTTGATTTCTAACAGTTTTATAATATAAGTGTTTTCAGCAGCAATAATGCATGCAGCTTTTCAAGTAGCTGTAACTCTTCCAATATGAGAAAGCAAAAAGATAGGTTTAGCTATCATCAGCAATTCCTATCTTTTCTTCCCTAGGCAGAAAAATTTGGTGATTTTCTAATTTTTCTGACAGATTGGCCAGTGTTTAGAAAACTGAACTGAAAAATCAGCTGGCTAACGAGAGAGGCTTTTAAGCAGAGACTGGGAACATTCAGGAGAAACAGTATACAGTAGATCATGGTTGAGAAACAGAGCTCACAGAGAAGAAGAATTAGGTGTTAACATAGGAGAGGAAAACAGTAAATGGAAGCATGCAAATGTGGATAAATCAGGGAGAAAAGAAGGAGGCTTACTGAGATAACATGAAATTGATGCCATGTATATCTTTTTGAGGGAAAATCAGAATACAAATGAAAAATAAGTAAGCAGCAGAAGCAATAAATGATTATTACTCAGGGGAGAAATGTGTACAAGCAGCAAAGATAAGAACAAACAGACCGATGTTCGGGAATAAATGGTGGTGGGATTTTGGAGATTTGCCCCAAACTGACCTGGATCAGTGAGAAATACTCTATGATTTAGATATATGTAGTCATGACTTGTTTGCTCAAAGCCGTTGATCAAATTCACTTATCACCCTCTCTACCTCTGTTGAGTAAAGAGAGTAAATCCTCTCTTTAAAATCAGCTTCCATGAGTTCTTAGCTTCATATCCTGTCTCTGAAAACTGAAGTTGGATCTACCTGTCACACAATGTCTGGGAAGAATAATCTCTTTTGGATGCCCTGCAAACTTTCTTGGATGGAAGAAAGCTGGAAGAAGGTTGTTGTACCTATTCCACTGCTCTGAGTATCAAAATCTTCTTTGACAAGTGGGGCAATTCTTTAATGAGTGGGAAGTCATTTAATAACAAGGACTATTACTTTATCCTCAGGATCTTGGAATATAAACATTTAGGAACTTAAAATGTATGGTGGAATCCAGCAGCAGAAACCTGAAAGCAAACGGTGTAAAGTCTATTGCAAAACAAAGGAAGCGAATGGAAACCACAGTGGTGCTAAATAGCCATATTTATCCCCTCTCTCATTGCAGACTGTTACACTGAGGCACTGCCGGTTACTTCTTTTATGGTACTTCATAGATTCTGCCAAAACCAGAACAAATGGACCCAGCCACAGAAATGTGGCAGCCAAATAGGTAGAGACCCCGGGGCTGCACAAAAGCCTTCACAAGCTGCTTATATTTTATGGAATATTTGTCTTTGGTACAGATATACCAGTGGATTTTCAACAATGTAAAATTGAAATCTTGTTAATTAAAATGACAAAATGATTGATTCAAAATTTCTGGGGGTGTTAATACAATGGTATTACATTCATGCATGAAAATCCAAGCATTATATTCAGATTGTTTTTCTAAAAAGAAACAAATCACACAGAAATCCTCTTCCAAGCACCAATACCTATTTAGATAGATTTTGGCTTTTTTTTACTTACGGAGAAGATATTCCGAGCTATCATGATCATAGTCATTGTCTTCGGGGAAATGGTTGATTCGAAAACAGTGTCCCTTGTATATCCCTGCAAAAGAAGAAAACATCCAAAGAAATCAATGAAGGAGGGCAAATTTACTCAGTCAAAAGAACCAAGATTTTTGAAGTATTTGAATTTTCCCCTGAATTCAACAAGTGATTTATAATAATATTTTGGGAGACCTATTAAGGAAGCAGAAAAAACTCTGTTAATGCAAATATGCTTCATCTTGTTGCCTTTGTCCAAAAGCAAGACTAGAACTCATAGCTACAGGGTTTCTAGCTGTTAGGTATTGACAGCTGAAATGGTTCCACTCAGGTCCAGCATTTGAGCGGGAAGAATGCTCAAATGCTATTGGTTGAAGCGTCTGACAGCTCCCTATAAAAGGGCAGGCTGTCAGACAGAAAGCTGCTGATTGTATAGTGAGTTGCCTAATAAACAGTATTCAAAGAGTCGGTCTTCCAGAATCGTTATTCCCACGATTTAACACTAGCTCTGTGCCTTTAATTGCTATACCAATATGGCTTTCAATTTCATTGTATAATGTTTGAAATGTTTGGATTTTACTGTATATTTTTTGAATTGATGGTGTATCTGGCCCATAAGCTGTTCATAATGTTCCTTCCCTTCCAATATATGAACACATATAAAGTACACATTTTTCTTTTATTTCCTGTCTCTTTTAATTGGTTTTTTTTTTTTAGTGTTATCTATACAGTATTAAACTTCCAGACTTGTGCCATGGTCCAGGGCCCATGTGCCTGACATACTTAAGGTTTTTCTTGAACAGAACAACACCCACACAAGATCTTTTCATTCCTTTCCTAATAATGCAAGCTGGAATTGGTCTTTTTACAGCCACCTCATATCGAGTTGATTAAGTGGAAACAAGTGCCCTATCATATTGTGTTTCAATGACGTTCTGCCATCTAGGAACACCTACCTAGTGAAGAGCATAGAGAATCCTCAAGCACAATTTATTTGTCCCAGTAACAAGAAATGTAGGTTTTGTGCCTACATTTTTCATGAAAGAAGAGAGCCAACTTGCTTTTTCACTCTTTAAAACTAGTTGATAGGCTCTCCACACATATTCACTTTAGATTAGAACATATGCAGAATTGGTTTATATTAGCAAGCAATCCTGTATCTGTCTTTTCAGAAGAAAATCCCCCTTACAGTCAAGGTAAATTGCATAGGATTGAATTCTTGATGTACTTAACAGCTGTGCCATAAACAATTAAATTGTGTGTTGTGTCAACTCTTAAGTCCACACAATGACTCACTTAACTAAAAGGGGATTGGATAAAGTAAAATGTTTTGTCAAGAGCAGTATCTCATTATCTACCAGGAGATTAGTTCTCCATTGTCTTGAAAAAAATGGACCTTCTCTAAGAACTTTGTGTCTTTCTAGTATCTCCTTGTAATTTCATATCTGTCTTTATGTGGCCACACATGGGGTGGGAAAAGAGTCAGAGATGCATAAGAATAAACAAACTTTTTGGTTGTAGTGACAATCTTTATTGTACCATACAGGTATTGGGAGAAGTAATTCCTGGTCTCCTTAGCAATTGCCAAGCAAGCTAAACAAATCAGGCAAGTCCATAATACAACCAGCCAGTCTTTTGGAGCGAGTAACAATAAATTTAGTAATAATAATGATAACTGGGGACCTGGTTTGGGTGCCCAGTACATATTGCGCAGTGTCCAATTTTCTCAAATCCTTGTTTCCAATCTTTCTCAGGCAATCTGCTGTTATAATTTGCACATTTTCAGCTCATAAACAACCGGTCTCTTTTGATCTGAGCTTCTCCTTGATTTCTGACAGAAGTAGACCATCCTTTTCCCCCTCATTCCTTCAAGGAGGCTTTAATTTAAATGTCTAGATGAAATGTCAGTTTTGTGAGATTCTGTAAGGAGGTGTTGAAGGTTGTCATACGCATGTTCTACCCACCAAGGTAATTGACCAGATGTACTTTGTGGAGATTGATGCATTACAGATTTGCTTTATGGAGAAACAAGGGGAAAACAGTGGTTGGAGGAAGAGGAAATCTGAAGAGAGAAAAAAACTACCTGGAGGAGACAGCACATCTGGTTTTGAGACACCGAAAAGAGGAAGTTGCTCTGTGAGTTAGGAAATAATATTTCCGGAGGAAAAATGCACAGAAGAAAAGAAGTTGCATCAACCAATTATTGCTTGACATTCTGCAATGTTGGAATACTTATCCAGATGCCTGACCACATGTTGCTGGTTGGCATATGCTCTGTCTTAAAGTCTTAGCTGTACCTGAGACAGGGTTTTTACTGGAAAGAGACTCTAACTGCATCTGTGTGCAGTGACAAATGTTGCTTTATGTTTTATGAAAAAGCCTTGGAGAATGTGCTCTCTTACCCCTCCTGCTCCTGCAAGGCTAAGAGGAAGAGATAATCAACCTTTCTTTTCTATTTTCAGTTAAATATAATACATCCGGATCCTAAAATGTGTATTGAAACAAGCCAGCTTTGTAAGTCATTGAAATGGGCTTGCTTCTTGTCCTAAACTACACACTTTCCTGTGAGCCCATTCAGAGAGCTTAACGGCTGATCAATGCATTCTGCAAATGCTGGTAACATAATTATAAAAATTTGTTAGTAAGTAGATGTCTGGGAAGATAATTGCAAGCATTTGGAGTTATATCAATCAGCTTCCATTCTTGCTGTGTTAATAACTTGACTGCATTTCAAATAAGCTCTTTTCTTGTGGCTGCTGCTCCCAAGTGTGATGGTGTCATTGTGCTTATTAAAAAATGGAAAATCACATCCCAGTCCTTTACCTTGTTATGAATCCCCTTTCCACAGATGAATGTGATGGAAAAGCTTAGTCTAATTACAAACATTCTCAGTTGGGGAATAGGAGTGACATCAAAATACAGAATCAGTTGCAAGTGACCCGTTATCTGATCAAAACAACGTGATGATCTTAAGAGGCACCATACACATGACTCAGAACCAAAAAGAAGGCTGGTAAAACTAGAGCAATTGCAAAAGAACTATAGGAAAAATAGAAAACGCTGTAGGCTGGAGTAAAGGAGAACAAAAAATCCCAATCTTACATATTCCCCAGTTGATTGAAGGATGGTGCTCATCATAATTATTGAAGATTTCTCCTGTTGAATTTTACTGTTTTCTGTAGTTACACATTATCCAGAATTCACCAAGAAAGGGGCAGATTATACATACTGTAAACAAACAAGGAAACATGTTTTTTTTAAAGTTTCAATTGGTCTCTTTTATTATTTTCAACTGCCAACTTCCTGATATCCTCTTTAAACTACTGGTGCTTATATTTACAGAGTCCTCCTGTCACAACCTCTTTCGACCTCTACCCTTATTTCTTTCTACAATCCTGTCTACTCCTTATGTTTGTCTGAATAGAGCTTTATTTTGGTTTCTCACTCCAGGTTGCTGTTATCCAGGATTTTAGCCTTTAGAATCTGGCCCTATCATTCTGGAAACCAGCACCTTAATGTCAGGCCCAAAGAACCAAGCAAAACACATGCAGTTACTACTGAGTAGTTCCCTGTATTGTTGTTCACTTACAGACAGAATCTTGCCAGACTAAAGCAATTAGCTGCATAACTATAGATATCCTCTGTGAATTGCAAGGGAAGGTCTGTCCTTGCCCTCTTACTGCCAAGTTCTGTTGTCTCTTTGCTTTCCAGGAAAGAGCCTGGGACTCCAGACTACATTCTACCACACCTCTCTCTGTAGAAATGTGATGGTCTTTAAAAGGTATTGAAATACATTTTATTTCATTAATGTGTTAGTGAAAGGTCTGGTTGTTCCACACCCCTTTTATTTGTCTGATGTTCTAGGTCAGCGGTTCTCAACCTGTGGGTCGCGACCCCTTTGGGGGTCGAACGACCATTTCACAGGGGTCGCCGCGCGCGTTAGCCCGCCATTTTGGTGCCACCGTCACTGCAGGGGTGAAAAGGTCCCGGTTCAGCCGTGCCTGCGGGTCGCTGGACAGCTGGTAGCCCGGACGCCGCCATTTGGGTTCTTCTACCCTCTGCGCATGCGCAGAATGCTTTGCGCATGCGCAGAGGGTAAAAGAACCCAAATGGCGGCATCCGGGCGAAGTCTCCCGCTTCCGATGCTATCAGCTGTCCGGCGACCGGCAGGCAAGCCCGAACCCGGAGCATTTCGCCTCTGGTGCCACGCCCCCTTTGTCAACTCATCCCGCGCGGGGAGGGGGTTGCGGCGGTGGTGGGGGGTCGCGGTGGCGGCGGTGGGGTCGCGGCATTAGAAAGGTTGAGAACCACTGTTCTAGGTAATAACTGTTTACACTAGAGATATATTCATTCAATTCTATCCCCAGGACGTTGTTTTAAATTTATTGTGATATTGGTTGCTTTATGTTAATATTTGTTTATTGGAATTGAAATTGTTTTTATGGACTCATTTGTTATCGTTTAGTAGCACACCTTGATAAATGAGGACCCAGATTGTTGGGGGCAATATGCTGACTCTGTAAACAGCTTAGAGAGGGCTGTAAAGCAATATGAAGCAGTATATAAGTCTAAGTGCTATTGCTATTATTATGGTTAATCGCAGAGTCAGCCAGATGTTTAGACTGGATTTGGCACTTTCATCCATCTATTGAGTCCTTCCCAACAATCTGGGAAACATTGTTGTTTGATGATGTTAAAGGTATCATTGCAAGACATAAGCTGTTCCAAGTAAATACGCCTGAAGGTGATTTTGTCAATGCTGATGATATTTAAGTAATGTTCAAGTTGTTTTGGGATTACATCGAAGGTGCCATCACTGTTGGTACTATCTTTGCTTTCTTTTTCCACAGTTGTTTTTTTTTTTACTTGCAGGTCTTTGTATTGTGATTTTTTCCCCAGTTCTTTCTTTTCTAATTTGCTGTCTTTAGGTTCTGCCATATCCACTATCCAGACTTTTTTTGTCTTTCTTATTGACAATTGTTATGCCTCAGGTGTTATGCTGCAAGTGCTTATTATTATTATAATCGTTATTTTATTTATACCTAGGCCTGATTTTTCTTACCTCCACCTGAGATTGAATTTCGATCTGAATAGGATTCTGGTTCCACTGCAGATACTCTGTTAGTGATATTCTGACAACTTTGAGCTAGACTGAATCCAGTCTTCCTCAAGCTGGTGCCTTCAATTTGCACTTAGATTACTGTTCCCATTAAATTCAAGATGTCATGGAAACAGCCAATACGACAAACATTTATTTTATCTGTTCCTTGATATTGCTCTCAAGTCTGGCATTATAATAAACCAAACAAACTGGCAATACTATAAAGTAACCACTGCTCTGAGTATCAAAATCTTCTTTATACCGTTTCCTCAAATTGGCACAATCTAAAATATTTGCAATTCAAATGCAATTCTGGTCAAATGCTATGATACTGCATATGATACAAACGAAATACAATTCTTGCCCTGTACCAGGGGTTTATATAATAGCATTCTCTAAAAGCCGTTTTAAATCAATGTAACTCAATGACATATTCTTTTTGTTGGTTATAGCAGATGGAGCATTTTCAAAAATTCTTTTCATTAGTCTTTCATAAGCCAAGCATAAAAATCTGAGGAATGCCTTTCATAAAATTGACAATTGAAATACAACTATGCCAAGTTTCAGACAGACAGACGTTTGCTCCATCACCTTCTTTACTGAGGCATGCATTTTTCTATCAAAATTGGCTTTTGAAGATAACATCCATCCCCCAAAATCAAAGTCTTTGAAAAATAAAATACTATTTTTTCTCATGACAGAAAAATATCAGTGTCCCAAAATATTTAAACTCATCAATATTTCAAATGTTCTCCAAGTAGAGCAACATTGCTGTTAGTAATATATCGGTAACTATACTATATGCAACACTATATTCTATTCTGTTCCTCCTCCTAGGTATTTTTCTTCTCTATCTACTCAGCATGTTGTGTGCTTATTGGACTACTAGGGTCCTGCCCATTTGCTTCAATATTTTTTTATTCTTACTATATATCATGCAGGGGTGGGTTCCACTTACCTTCCCCACTGGTTCGCATCGCGACGTTTTGCGCGCACGCGCGTTCCCTCATGCAATTTTGCTTCCGCACATGCTCAGTAGCTGCAATCAGCCCGAAACACAGCTGAGGAGCTGATAAGCTGTGCTTCGGGCGAAGGAATAAAGGTCATTATAAACCCGGGGGCGGGCGGGAGGGCCCTTTTTCAAGCAGCAGAAGAGGAAAAACCTTCCAAACAGTAAAGAAATTCGCAAAAAATTCACAAAAAAAGATGGCGGCGCCCACGGACCGGCACCAGCCGATCCACTTCAGTGACGTCACCAGCGGGTCGCTACCGGTTCGGGCGATCCGGTCCGAACCGGGAGGAACCCACCGCTTCCGCACATGCTCAGTAGCTGCAATCAGCCAGAAACACAGATGAGGAGCTGATCAGCTGTGCTTCAGGCGAAGGAATAAAGGTCAGTATAAACCCGGGAGTGGGCGGGCAGGAGGGCCCTTTTTCAAGCAGCAGAAGAGGAAAAACCTTCCAAACAGTAAAGAAATTCGCAAAAAATTCACAAAAAAAGATGGCGGCGCCCACGGACCGGCACCAGCCGATCCACTTCAGTGACGTCACCAGCGGGTCGCTACCGGTTCGGGCGATCCGGTCCGAACCGGGAGGAACCCACCCCTGATATCATGGTTGTCCAACCTTTTGGCTTGCTTTGGTTGCATTGAATAAAGAGGAATTATTCTGGGCCACATGTAAAATATATAATATAGTTAATGTACAGTATATAACTAACAAACTTCCTGTATATTTTTGTATTTATTATTATCTTGTGGGGCTGCTTTACTAGCTGTCCAGGGCTCCATGTAGCCCATGGGTCATGGGGTGGACATGCCTGGTATATATGATTATATCTTCTAACCATTATTAACCTCCCTCATACCTAACTAGCCATCATATTTATATTAATCTACAAGGTTCCAAGCCCTGTATTGCAAATAAATCATTTTATGAATGAAATTTACAGGGTGAATTAATGTCATTATTAAGTATCTGCTGTCCACCAAGGTTCTAGCAATATAAATAGACACTATGGACTATGCTACAGGAATGGTTTCCTTGAATTAGAGAGACCTACTTCATCCACTAGTGACAAACTAGTAATATGCTTCTACAAATTATGTTATTTATTTACTTATACAGAATGCAGTATTGCAGGCTAACTGAGCTCACTGCCAGGAGTTTGATTCTCACTGGTCCAAGGTTGGTAAAATGAGGACTCAGCCTTCTAAGGTTGGTAAAATGAGGACTCAGATTGTTGGGGAGAAGGGGCGTTGGTCTTACCTGATACGCCTCTTCTCATCAGGTGGAGCCATCATTCAGGCTGGGATGTCCTCGTCCAGTCAGAGGTAAGGACCGAGTCTGTTCTTTGTTTAAATAGCTGGATCTGCCCTCCTGGGACCCAGTTTTCGGCGAGGCCGAAGAAACACAGACTCGATGTGGCTATCACAAAATTTTCTGTAATCCCTATACGTTGTCCCTTCCTGAGACCGCTCTAATCGAGCGGTCCTTGGCTAGTAAAAGGTAAAAATGGATAATGTCTCCCAGAAAATTCAAAAAACAAAAAAAGGTCTGAAGATGACTATTAGCGACACCTAACAAGTTTTATCCTTCCCCCAAATTGTACCAGAGGGTGGGACTGAATGATGGCTCCACCTGATGAGAAGAGGCGTATCAGGTAAGACCAACGCCCCTTCTCCATCCTGGGTGGAGCCATCATTCAGGTTGGGACGTACCAAAGCTCCCCGTCCCTCGGGTGGGTTCTATTGTAATCTGTCTCAGTGAGACTCCTCGTGTACTTGTTGTAAGACTCTCTGACCAAATGCCACGTCGGCCGATGCGAACTTGTCGATCTTGTAGTGGCGGATAAATTGAGATGGTGAAGACCATGTTGCCGCTCTGCAGACCTCCACCAAGGGAGCCTGAGAGGCCCAGGCTGCCGAAGTGGCTGCACTTCGAGTGGAATGAGCTGTAATTCCTTGAGGTCGCGGTAGGGCTGAGAGCTCATAGGTTTCGCAATTGTACCGCGGATCCAGCATCCTATGGTTGAGGATGACACTTTTTGTCCCAAGGAATGTGTTAAAAAGGCTACTAACAGAGCCTCGGTTCTGCGAACCTGGCGAGTTCTCTTCAAGTATATTCGTAGAGCCCTGCGAACGTCCAAGGTATGCCATAATCTCTCAGTTGGGTGAGAGAGATTCGCGCAGAATGAAAGTAGTACTAGTTCCTGCGTTCGATGAAAGGCAGAATTGAATTTAGGAATGAAGGAGGGGTCCAGCCTGAGGACCACTCTATCAGGATGGAAAATGCACAGGTCATCCCGCATGGACAGGGCTGACAGCTCAGATAGTCTGCGGGCCGAGGTGATTGCTAGCAAAAAAGCCACCTTGTATGAGAGGTGTCGAAAGGAAGCCTCTTGGAGAGGCTCGTACGGTGGACCCGTTAGGGACTTTAGAATCCTGGGGAGATCCCATGTAGGGTAACGATGTATGACAGGGGGGCGGAGATTGGCGGCTCCTCGTAGGAATCGCCGGACAGTCAGGAACTGTGCTAGCGTTTCCACTTGTTCGTTGGTAAGTACGGAAGATAGAGCTGCCACCTGTCTTCGGAGCGTGTTGGGAGAGAGACCCATGGTCAATCCGCGCTGGAGGAATTTCAGAACGTTTGGAAGGGGTATGCGAGTAGGAGAGAGGCCTTCTGAAGCGCACCAGGAGCAAAAGGCTTTCCATGTCGCGGCATAGATATGCTGCATGGATGGTCCCTGAGATGCCTGGATTGTGAAGATGACATCTGGGTCATAATTCTGTTGTCTCAGAGAGCCCCACTCAACCATCATGCGGTCAGTTGAAGCCACTGGGGGTCCGGATGGACTAGGGCCCCCTGACTGAGCAATACCTCGGACACTGGGACCCACCACGGAGGGACACTGAGAGTCTTGAGATCCGCAAACCAGGCTCTCCGGGGCCAATGCGGAGCCACAACGATGATTTCCGCACGTTGTTCTATAATTTTCTGTATTACCCGGGGTAGAGTCGGGATAGGAGGGAAAGCATAGAGAAGGCCCGGGAGCCACTTCCCCCGGAGGGCATTCACTCCTTCCGCTCCCTGGGATGGGAACCGAGAGAAGAATCTCGGTATTTGAGCATTCAGTGGGGATGTGAACAGATCGACTTGGGGGAGTCTGAATCGTCTCATTATCTCTTGAAAGAGGGTGCAGACGCCACTCTGCCTGGTCTACCTCTGTTCGGCTGAGCCAGTCCGCTTGGGTATTGGAGGTACCTGAGACATGTTCCGCTGTAATCGAGAGCAGGTGCCTCTCTGCCCATAGTCCCAGTTTGAGAGCCTCCTGCATGAGAGCTCGGGATTGGGTGCTGCCCTGGCGATTGACATGTGCCTTGGTGGTGATGTTGTCTGTGAGAACCAGCACATGTTGTCCTGATAGATGACTCCTGAAATGTTTGAGTGCCAACGCTACTGCTCGGAGTTCTAGCCAATTGATCGGAGCCGATGATTCTTGAAGAGACCAGCGGCCCTGGGCCATCTGTCCCTGAGAGTGGGCTCCCCATCCGATCAGGCTTGCGTCTGTTGTTACTGTGACTCTGGTCAGTTCTAGGAAGTAACATCCCCTGGAGATAGCCGTACAACTCCACCAGGCCAGAGACCGGAGGACCTTCGGAGGAACCAACACTCTGGCTGTTGATATGCTCTGCCCCGTTTTCTGAAAAGGTAAAATGAATCATTGTGGTTCCCTAGAATGCAATCGCGCCCAAGGGGTAATCGAAATATCATCTTCCCTAGAAGAGAGGATAGTGTGGCCAGAGGAACTTTGCATTCCTTCTGGACCTGAGAGACCAGAAGCCTAATGCTGTGCTGTCTTTCCTGTGAAAGAGTAACCCTGCATTCTATGGAGTCTACAACTGCTCCCAAATGGAGCAGACTAGTGGTCGGGGAAAGCTGGCTCTTCTTTAAGTTAATGGAAAAGCCGTGGTGATGCAGAGTGTCCAGGACCATCTGAACATCATGCTTTGCTAAATACTCTGAGGAAGCCTGCACTAAGATGTCGTCCAGGTAGCATTGTACCCATACGGGAATGGACCTAAGGTGGGCCGCCACCACTGCAAGAACTTTGGTGAAAACCCTGGGTGCTGAAGAAAGCCCGAAGGGTAAGGCTCTATATTCGAAGTGCCGACCTGCATAGCAGAATCTTAGGTACTGACGGTGATGACAGTTGACAGGGATATGCAGATATGCTTCTGTTAGGTCCAATGAAGCCAGGAAGTCCCCTCGTCTGATGCACCCCAGGATAGACTGGAGGGAGTGCATTTTGAACCGCTTGTATTTGATATAACGATTCAAACGTTTTAAATCCAAAATAGCTCTCCATCCCCCCGAGGCTTTCGGAACGACAAAGAGGATGGAATAATGACCCAGTCCCTGCTGGTCTAGGGGGACTTCCTGGATTGTGTTAATATCCAGCAGGTGCTGGACTGCTTCATCCATGAGAGCTTTCTTGGAAGCTCTGAATGTGGGGCATCGAATAAAAAACCTTGGGGGGAGGGAAAGGAATTCCAGGGAAGGACCCTGTCTGATGGTTTGCAGGACCCATTGGTCATGGGTGGTTCGCTCCCAAGAGTGGAAGAATAGAGCGAGCCAACCCCTATGGGTCCCTCTGGGATCTCCCTATCTGAATCTCTGGAAAGGGCGACCCCCCCTCCCCGAAAGGGCCGTCTGGACTGTCTCCCCATCCCAAATCTATCTTGGGATTGGAATTGTTGATATCCGGACTGACCTTGGAACCGGGGAAAGCTGGGACCCTGTTCAGCGCCCCAAAAGGGCCGTCGAGGATAGGGAAATTGGCGAAAGTTCCCCTTTTGCGAGATAGACAGAAGCACCTTCCTTTTATCTCGGGTCTCGATGAGAATCGGGTCCAAGGCTTCTCCAAATAGATGCTGTCCTCTGAACGGAGTGGTAGCCAAACGCCACTTGTGACAGGTGTCCACGGACCATTGGCGTAACCAATGCATCTGCTGAGCGACAATTGTCACCCCAATGGCTTTGGAGGCAAATCGAGATGCTTGTAGAGAACCGTCTGCTGCATATTGAGTGGCCACAAAAATCTTATTCAGATCCTGCTGAGCTCTCGTGTTTGATGCTGGAATGTGCTCTTAGAAGAGGCACAGCCAAATTAAGGAAGATCGTGCGAAGAACGACACTGATGAAGATGCTTTCACTGCCCATGCTGCCGCCTGATGTGCCTTTATAAGGACTTGCTCCGTCTTTTTGTCTTCTGGTCTCAATATTTCCTCAGCCTCTCCGAGCATGGTGATTGAGGAATGTAGGGCTCTGATCGGGGCATCCACCTGAGGGATGGTCAGAAGGGAAGCTAACTCATTTGCTACGTTAAAATGGTTTCTATCCGAGGATGAGGGCATGGGACCCGAGCCTGGCGCTGACCATTGCCTCTGGACGTTATCCAGGAATAGTTGTGGGGCCGGAACCACATCCACTTCCGGAGTGAATTCTGCAAAGAGGCGATCCAGATTTTGGGAACCCGAAGGACCTGGAGCCTGGATAGGCTCCAGTCCGGCTGCAGCTCGTGCTTTATAGAGGAGGGACTTGAATAGCCCTGGTGGAAATAGTGTTAGAGGTATGGTTTTCTTGTGAGGATCCCTCATCTTCCGATAACTCATAGTCATCCAGACCCAGGTCTGCAATAGGTTCAGCTAACTCTTCATCAGAGACATCAGAGAGCTCCTCTATGGATGAGAACCTGTTTGGAATGGGCCCTATTGGAATCTGCAGGGGTCGGTTTATTCTGGCCTTGTTGGCAGGCCGAGATTCCCTGTTGCACAGCTGCTAGCAGGAGTCTCTGTAGAGTGCCATGATCTAAGGTGATGGATTCTGAAGAGGAAGCTGATGTGGCCAGTGGTGCTGTTAGGGAACTAACTCCCTGGTTAGAAATTGACTCCTGGGCGATGGGGGGTGAGGGTGGTTCTAGGAAAACCTGCATCCCCCCCATACGTTGTTGTTGTGCCTGGTAATATTCAGGCTGTCCAGGGTTTGCTGCGTGCCTTGCTCTGGTAGTATGGAGCTGCGCTCTAAAGTTGGGTGTTGTGAGGCTTTAGCTGCCGAAGCCTGATCGCAAATTCTTTGAAGCTTATTATGCCTCCTCTTCTCTGCATTCTCCGTAGCCCTGCTCCTTTTAGAGGTCTCTGATGTATTAGGGGCTGGCAGAGAGGAGGGGTCACCGTTTCTATCCCCCTCCCACTCATTGTGCTTGCTTTTATGTTGCCGCTTGCCACGCGGCTTGTCTTGCTCTCCTGATGAGTTCGTCATGCTTTCGGGGAGGGATCAAAGATGGCGACCGGTGGGAAATTAGATTCCTACGGGTGCCGACTGGAGCAAGCTCAGCGATGTCGGGACACCCGGTGATTCTAATGGGGGATTTAACCGCTCTCCGGGCTTCCCTGTGCCAGCGGAGATACCGGGGGAAGAAGTAACCGCGAGCCACAGCTCTAGCAGTCGTGAGGCACTACCCCACGGTCTAGCTTGTAAAAAGCCGTTCCAAGGCGAGGGCTGTAGGCTGGAGAGAGAGGCTTGGGTCTTATTGGCAACACAGCCGCTTGTTTTAAATTAATTCTGTAGCTGGCGCAAGGCTCTTGGCTATCTCCGGGTTCGTCCAGCTTCTTTCTCCCTCTCTCTCTCTCCATACACGATCTGCCAACTAATGCCTGAGCTGGTAGACCAGAGCAAGCCCAGCAGGTCGATACCAGCAAAAAACCCCTTTCTCTCTCTCTCTCTCTCTTTCTCCGTTTAGTTCTTTCTCTGCGGGTCAGGCAGATCTGGGCAAGCCCATGTGATCAATGCCCGAACGGAGACTTCCGCGATCCCACAGAGCTGCAGGAGCCGAAGCTCTACTGCCGAGTGCTCTGCCGATTACCGGTAAGCCTTCTTACAGAAAAGAGTAACACAGAAGTGCCGTTGGCTTACCTGAACGGTCTTCTCTGTGCGCTGCATAGAGAGTCCAAGCAATGGGTTAATCTCGGTCAGATGATCTGGGACTGAGTTTTTTTCATAGATTAACGCACGCCCTCTGTGCTCCTCTGGTGAAAGCCCGCCAGTTTCAAATGAAGATCAGAAGGACGTGCAGGAAATCCAAGGGAACCCTGGACCGAAGCCACCAGGGCGGGTTTGGACTCTCTACGCAGCGCACAGAGAAGACCGTTCAGGTAAGCCAACGGCACTTCTCCTGTGCACTGCTACGAGAGTCCAAGCAATGTGATATACCCGAAGCCACCAGGGCGGGTTTGGACTCTCTACGCAGTGTACAGAGAAGACCATTCAGGTAAGCCAACGGCACTTCTCCTGTGCGCTGCTACGAGAGTCCAAGCAATGGGATGTACCCAAGCTCAAGAGTCCTGGGCGGGAGACGGCCGGTCCAGGGAAGACACAGTAGAACAGACTTGCTGAAGCACCCGCCATCCGAAGGCCGCCTCAGCAGATGCGAAAGAGTCTAACTTATAGTTCTTCACAAAGGACAAAGGAGTGGACCACATGGACGCCTGACAGATGTCCTCCAGAGAAGCCTGCATGGCCCAGGCTGCTGAGGTAGCCGCGCTGCGAGTGGAGTGCGCCGTTAAGTGGGGCGGAACCGGTCGTGACTGGGATTCATAAGCGCGGGCAATGCACGCCTTAAGCCATCTGCTGATAGTTTGAGAAGACACCTTATGCCCCATGGTTGCCGGCTGGAACGCCACAAAGAGAGCCTCCGAACACCGGAACGAAGCAGTGCATCTGATGTATATCCGAAGAGCCCTCCGGACACCAGCGACTGGTGACGAGGGTTTGAACAGAAGTCCGGGAGGATAACCTCCTGAGCCCGGTGGAAGGAGGAATTCACCTTCGGGATGAAGGATGGGTCGAGACGAAGGACCACCCTGTCCGGAAAGAAGCGGCACAAATCCTCCCTCACCGAAAGCGCCGCCAGCTCGGAGACCTGTCTGGCCGAGGTGATGGTGACCAGGAATGCCATCTTGATGGACAGGTAACGGAGGGAGACCGTGCGCAGGGGCTCGAACGGTGAAGAGGTAAGTGAATCCAAAACGAGCGACAGATCCCAGGTGGGGTATCTGTGAACAGTCGAAGGCCGCAAATTGGCCGCACCTCTGAGAAAACTGCAAATATGTGGATGGTAAGACAAGGATCGCAGGTTGTCCACCTGGATGACCGTTGACAAGGCAGCAACCTGGCGTCACAGAGTGCTAGCCGCCAGACCTCTCGAAAGGCCCACCTGAAGAAAGACGAGGACCTGCTTAACTGAAGGAGCCAGGGGGTCGAGTTGTGACTGGCGACAAAAGGAGGTATAGGCCGTCCAAGTGGAACCGTAAATACGTCGTGTCGACTTCCATCGGGACACCTGAATGGTGAATATGATGTCCGGCAAATCGTCCGCCCTCAGGAACTCCCCCTCAAGTGCCAGACGGTCAGTTGAAGCCAACGGGGTTCTGGATGAAGAAGAGCCCCTTGACTGAGGGAGATCTTGGAGTCCAGAATCCGCCACGGGGGAGACACCGAGAGGTCCACCAGGTCGGCAAACCAAGGGCGACGGGGCCAGTGGGGCGCGACAAGAAGGATGTTCGCGTTCTCCGCCAGCAACTTCCGAATCACTCGTGGAATGAGGGGAAGGGGCGGAAACGCATATAGCAGCCCCGGAGGCCAGGGATGCGTAGGGCATTGACCTCCTCCGCCCCTGGAACCGGGAACCTGGAGTAAAACCTTGGCAGCTGTGTAAAACCTTGGCAACTGTGTGTTGGCGAGGGTTGCAAATAGGTCCACTTGTGGACGGCCAAACATCCAGCAAAGGTCCTGAAACAGCTTGGGGTGAAGGCGCCACTCTGCCGGGTCCACCGTGGTGCGACTCAGCCAGTCCGCCTGCAGGTTGTGGACCCCCGAGATGTGTTCCGCCGTAAGGGACAGAACGTGAGACTCCGCCCAGTGACCGAGGCTCGCCGCCTCGAGCATGAGGTGCCTCGACCTCGTGCCGCCCTGCCGGTTGATGTGGGAGCGGGCAGCAACATTGTCCGTGAGGACAAGAACATGACAATGCTGGAGAGTGGACTTGAAATGTCGGAGGGCTAGGGCCATTGCCCGCAGTTCCAGCAAGTTGATATTGGCATTGGCTAGGTCCGCCGGAGTCCAACGGCCCTGAGCCAGGAGAGACCCCGTGTGCGCTCCCCAGCCGAACAGGCTGGCATCAGTAGTAACAGTCACCCTGTCGGGGTCTAGGAAGGAACAACCCTTCAGGAGAGCCGGAGAGGCCCACCAGGCTAGAGAGCGAAGGACGATGGGCGACACCGAGACAACGGTGTTGGAGTGGCTGGTTCCACGACACTGGAATGGCAGAAGACTCCACTGGAGCGGCCGAGCATGTAGACGAGCCCAGGGAACTATTCCAATGCATGAAATAAGCTTGCCGAGGAGCTTGGAAAGTAGCGACACTGGTACCTGACATAGCTCTCGAACCGTCGCAATGAAGGAGACAATGCTGTCCCGGCGTTCGGGAGAAAGGAACACCTCGCACATCATGGTGTCGATGACGGCCCCGAGGAGAGCAAAGAGGTAGTCGGGGTCAAGTGACTCTTGGCAAGGTTCACTGAGAAGCCGTGAACCTGCAACGCCTGGATAGTATGGTGGAGGTCTTCGTATGCCCGTTGGGGCGACATTGATTGAATAATTATGTCACTGGTACCTGACATAGCTCTCGAACCGTCGCAATGAAGGAGACAATGCTGTCCCGGCGTTCGGGAGAAAGGAACACCTCGCACATCATGGTGTCGATGACGGCCCCGAGGAGAGCAAAGAGGTAGTCGGGGTCAAGTGACTCTTGGCAAGGTTCACTGAGAAGCCGTGAACCTGCAACGCCTGGATAGTATGGTGGAGGTCTTCGTATGCCCGTTGGGGCGACATTGATTGAATAATTATGTCGTCCAAATAACCTTGGAGATGCAATGGACGAGCCCGAAGAGATGCCAGCACCACGTCCAGTAACTTGGTGAAGACTCTGGGGGCCGAAGAAAGGCCAAACGGAAGGGCCCGGTATTGAAAGTGGGCCCCCTTGTAACAAAATCTGAGAAACCTCCGGTGAGATGGACAAACTGGAACATGTAAATAAGCCTCCTTGAGGTCGACGGAGGTGAGCCAATCCCGACGCCTGATGCACCCCAGGATGGACTTCAGGGAGTGCATCTTGAAGCGGTGATAAGCGACGAAAACGTTGAGCTGCTGTAAGTTGAGAATGGCCCGCCAGCCCCCCCGAGGCCTTTGGTACCAGGAAGAGAATGGAATAAAAACCCCGTCTCTCCTGACCCTGGGGCACCCTCTCTATGGCCGCGATCTGAAGAAGATGGTGGATCTCTGCGTCCATCAGCGCTCGTTTGCTTGTGTCGTGTGGAACGGAACAGCGGATGAATCTGGTGGGAGGCCGGGCGACAAAGTCGATTCTGAGGCCGAGGCGGATGGTTTGAACCGCCCAGGCGTCTGAAGATGTAGCTTCCCATTGGGCGGTGAAATACTGGAGCCTGCCCCCGATGGGAAGATCCAAGAAGGAGTCATTTGGACCTTCTAAATCCCCTGGATCCGGATCCCCTGAAGGGACGCCTGGTCTGGGAAAAGGAGCGGCCCCTGTCTCTGTTGGTAGAGCGGTCTTGACGATCGGACCCCTGGTAATACGACCTCTGGGGTTGGGGACCCCCAAAGGAAGACTCAGTCCGAAAGGGCTGTCGTCTGAAGTACGGTGTGGAGCGTCGGTCAGCTCTCCTGTAAACCCTGGGAAGCACTTTGCGCTTGTCTTTATCCTCCACGAGGATAGCGTCCAGCGAGTCACCAAAGAGTCGTGTACCCGAGAAGGGTGCAGCGGCAAGACGCCATTTCGAGCGCGCATCAGCCGACCAATTGCACAGCCACAACATTCTGCAAGACGTGACAGAAGCCCCCATAGCCCGGGAGGCGAATTTGGCCGCATTAAGTGTAGCATCAGCTGAAAACTCTGCAGCCGCCAGGAGTTTAGTTAGATCCTGGCGGAGACGGCTGTCCTCGGCTCCCAGACGCGACTGCATCTCTCTGATCCACATGATAGATGTGCGGTTAAAGAAGGATGCGGCCATGGCCGCCCTGACAGACCAAGCCGCTGCCTGGTGACTCTTCTGTAGGATGGATTCAGCCTTACGGTCATCAGGCTTAAGGCCCTCTGCAACTTCAGAAGGTAGTACAGCTGAAGATACCAGATTTGCGACGGGAGCATCCACCGTCGGCAACTGTAGGAGTTCATCAATATCCGGCCCAAACCCGTAGAACTTACGTTCCATCGAAGTAGGACCGGGTGCGGCAGCCGGTTGGCCCCAGGCCCTCTTAATAGTTTCGATGAATAATTTAGAGGAAGGCAAAAACTCGGCTTCTTTCTCCGGCTCAGAAAAGAGGCCTGCCGCGGGGTCAATTCCCACAGATTGCTCAGCTGACTGGACAGCAACGTCTAGATTGGCAGTGAGCTTGGCCTTACGCAACGAAATCTTGAAGAGAGCTGGCTTAAAGAGACCAGTGAAGGTCGGCTGGTCGGGAATGACACCCTCATCATCAGAGAACTCCTCATCAAGAACACTGCCTTCGCCATGCAATGAAGATTCACCTTGCAAAGATGTCTCACCCACATCAGAAGAGTGGCAGGAGTAAACATTCCCAGCTGAAGGCCAGGCACCCTGCATAAGGACAGAAACAGTAGGGCAGGCCGAAGTCTGTTGGATGCCCATTGCAATGCCCTGAGAATAAGCATTAACAATCATATCTTGCAATGCTGGGGGAAGCTGTTCCAGGCATCCACTCCTTGACGAAGGCCCGCCGCTATGGGGGTGAATGTAGCCACAGGAGTCGCCCTACCTGAGATAGGGGTGGCCACTTGGGCAATGGAGCCAGTGGCCTGGGAAACTGGAACAGAAATCTCCTCAGCAGGCCTAAACAGAGCTCCGGGTTGATGTTCCGGGGACCAATCCGCCTCAGGAGCTGCATCTGAAGCCATTTGCTGATTACCAGGAAGAGCAGATGGCAAAGGTAGAGATGGTTGTGCAACCTGAAGTTGCTGCTGTGGCAAACGTTGAGGAGATGCCTGCAGAGGCAGAGACAACGAAGCCTGTTTCTGGGCCTTCTCAAACTGCTTCTCTAATGCCCTAAGTCTGCGCTCTGCATCTTTAATTGATGCCACTGAAGTAGAGGCCTCAGAGGAATGAGACTTGCTTTTAGAAGAATGGGTCTTAGAAGAGGCCTTCTTTAGAGCAGTAGAGCTGGATGACTGCTTATCTGCAGTTTCTTTGGGCTTATCTGCCATTTTAAGGGCTGTAACAGCACAATTTGTAGGCCACAAGGTCTGGGCCGGATACTAGCCAGATAAGGGCCTCTAATAGGTCCTTGCAGGGAATCCTCCCGAATGGCTGAAGGTTACACACTCACCCAGCCGCAAGTATGAGTGTTGTGAAATAATACAGCACAATCCAGTCAAGAGGTCACTTCACGAAGCTCAGAAACAGCACCAGCAGGTGAAGAGCAAACAGCAAGAGACACGTTGCAAAATGAGCAAGGCAAAATGGCCACCAGAACTGAGGAGCTCTCAAAAATGGCGCCCGACACTAGATGGGGTCAGGAACTCAAATAACGGCCAAACAAAATGGCCACCGGCACTGAAGTCACCAGCCCGAGCCAGCAATGGCCGCCTGCCAATCAACAGGCCAGGCAGCATAAAGCACAGGGACGGCACAGTAATAAAAACGGCCCCAGCGAAAACCGCTTAGCCGATAGCCCAGCAGGCAGAGCCGAGCAAGAGGGCGATCCCCGGCAAGCCAGGGAATCCCCTAAACCACGTGGGCAGTTCCCAGAGCAGCCTCAGATCCAACGCTCGGCACAGAAGCGGCTAGAAAGATCGCCCCCTGAACGGAGTTTAGCCCCACAAGGCAGTGACTCCAAAGGAAACAGGCCAGAACGGGGTATAGCCCCACGGGGCAGGAACACAGGAGAAGCTGACAACAGCGAGTTTAGCCCCTCGGGGCAGGGACTCCAGCTGCTATGTAAATGATAATTGGAGGTAGAGGGGGGGCGGTTCTTGAGTTTAGCCCCTCGGGGCAGGGACTCCAGCTGCTGTGTAAATGATAATTGGAGGTAGACGGGGGGGCAGTTCTTGTCAGCGTACCGACTAACCAGCACTCCCCCCAGCAGCAAGACAAGTACAAACCTCAAAATAAATGAACAAAGGAAGAGAGTCCAAGCAATGAAGTAATTGTGATCAGGAGCAAAAATAAAGCGTGTCCCACTCATTGACTGAGTTTTGAAACTGGCGGGCTTTCACCAGAGGAGCACAGAGGGCGTGCTTTAATCTATGAAAAAACCTCAGTCCCAGATCATCTGACCGAGATTAACCCATTGCTTGGACTCTCATAGCAGCGCACAGGAGAAAAGAATTTCACTCACATTTGATATTCCTACTGGGAGTAGCCAAAATTCAGGAAGGGATAGCCACGATCGTCCTATCTGAGGACCGAGTCGAAAACGGGGTCCCAGGAGGGTGGATCCAGCTATTTTAACAAAGAACAGTCTCCGTCCTTACCTCTGACTGGACGAGGACATCCCAACCTGAATGATGGCTCCACCCAGGATGGAGACTCTGCTGACTCTGTAAACTGCTTAGAGAGGGCTGTAAAGCACTATGAAGCTGTATATAAGTCTAAGTGCTACTGCTATTTGTATCCCACCCCCTTTCACACATAATTCATTTTGCATTGGAAAAGTATAATTACACTCATCTAACATTTGCCCATCCTAAAATTCTAAAACAAAACAAGCTATTTCATTTGAAATAATCAGTTCCTGGCTAACTCTTGTCAATATGCAAATCAGGGTATTTTGGAAAGCTGCTTTATCTTAAGAAGAGTATCAACATGCAATGAAATGTATTCATGATGTTTGCTGCAAACACTTCATTCCATGCTCAACAATTTCAGTTTACTGAATGCTTATCGTGAAATTGTTGATCCTGTTCAGAAACTAGTTATAGCTCACTGTATATAAGGAGATTACTGACTTTATTTAAAAGTACGCATGTCTACATCTTTCCTTTTAACTTTTCCAATGATTTAAAAACTTTCCTTCGGTCCATTTTTTTAATTAAAAAAGAAATTTGAGGCATGCATGGAAAAAGGTGGAAGAGAAGACAACATGAGGCCATTGCAATATTGGCTTCTTAGTAATATTATCCAGAGATCTATAGGCAGTCATATTTTGAAATCTTCTTTCATCCCTCTCCTTATTGAGTCAAAAGGAAGTAATTCACTGGATACATCCATTATGTTAAGTCCTAATTTATTTAACTATGTGTTACTAAATAGACTGCAACTGGCAGGGTTCGTGCAGCATACTTGGCTTTAAATCTTTGATTACATACCATAGTTTCACAAAACTTATTAAATCCAGTTCTCCATACTGTAATTTAATGTATTGGGAAAGCCTAGTCATTCACTCATTCACTCACATTTACTTACAGCAACCTTGTAAGTACGCACATTTACTTACAGCAAGGTACATAGAACCTTGCTTTTCACCCCAAGCCCAGCTAGATGGAGTAAGGAGATTTTAACCCCATTGTAGCCAGGAATTCCTGTTGAAAATTAAGCAATAGGATACCTGTAAGAATGAATTAGTCATGGTGACAATTATCTCATTATTATTTTTTGTCGGATATCTTATTCAAAGCCAAATTATGAACTCAGCCAAATCTTGGGCAAGTTCAGAGGACCCAGTACTAATCAGCCTAAACCTATCTAACTTTCCATACTATTAACCCTGGTTAATAAGTGACCAACAGTTTGGTATTTCCATTTATTATCAAAGCTAGCTGTATTCTCAAATTGCTCGTTTGATAAAGAATCCCAACATGCAGCTGTTTCTTGTATTTTCTAGTCTCCTGTATCTTAACAGAATATATCCTTGCTTTTTAACTATGAGAATTGTGATCCCAAAATGCCTGAGTTGTCCTGCAGAACTACTTCTAATGCTTCATTTCCTTCCTTCTGCTTCTTCTTTGTAGTTTTGTGAAAGGAGGTGGAAAGAAAGTCTTCTCTCATTGCTGGATTGAATTCTCCTGATGAACTTTTTCTGCTGCTGAGCCTGCTTGACAGAAGCTGTTTTATCTTCATTCCTGTTCTTTTCACTTCACATCTTCTTCCCTTTTTTTTTTTTTTTTACAATTTATAGACTTCAAACACTCTTTAGCATCTCACATTGACTTTGCCTGCGCCAGCTGGATTGCAGCAGGATGAAATAATACTTTAAGACTTTTCTTCCCCTCCATACAGGCAACAACCACCTGTCATTTTTGCTTTTGGCTTCCAGTTTGTCTGATGGCCGATTCTGGCAGTGGCAATCTCTCTCTCTCTTTAAACAAATTTCATTCTTTACTAGGGACTCTGTTACTTTTCCTTCCTGCAAATTTGATGTAGCCACATCAGATTCCAAATATGTCGTCCAAATAGTCCTGGGTAAATGGAAGGAAGATATGTCTCAACAATATCCATCCATCAAGAAGCAATGGGTGGAAACTAATCAAGGAGAGATCCAATTTAGAACTCAGGAGAAATTTCCTGACAGAAACAATTATTCAGTGGCACGACTTGCCTCCAGAGGTTGTGGATGCTCCAACACTGGAGGTTTTTAAGAAGAGATTGGAAAACCGTTTTGATTACTGAAGTTTTATTTCCTCAGGTAGCGTTGGCACTAAATCTGAGCAAAAGCTGACATCCCCAAGGGGATTGGTGGTAAGGGAAAGAAAATACTCCAAAAACATTGCCCTGGAATAACTCCACCTTCTCCAATACCTGCATGATATGAAAGTTTTTCTCTGTAATGTAAGCCTACAGAGCCTGTTTGTTGTACTGAAAATGTTCGATTAGGAGCAGAGCAATCAAATTTTAGTCCAGCCCCAGCCACATAAGCTTGCTTGTGACTTTTGAGGCAGGGCAAGACCATATTCTTTCCAGATTATTCTCCTTTATTCGAGTTCAGAAAGATAAGTAAATTCAAAAAGCAAAGCAAAGCAAAGCAAAGCAAAGCAAAGCAAACCATTTGGACATTAACCAAGCCTTATTAAAGTAGACAAATGCTTTCACTTACAATCAGCTTCAACATTAATTGTTTGCATTATTTAGTACAGAGTTTCTTGCCTGCCAAGTGATATTTTGATAGTCTAAAAGTACCAAACAAGTTTGCTCTTAAAAGCATTCTAGGTAAGCATATCTCCCTGTAATATGATGTGTATCTAATAGATGGTTGTTCCTAACATTTGTTCACCCCCCCCACAAGACCTAATTAATACTTTTGCTCCTATTTACCATTCTAGTTCTAAGAAAAAAGTTTAATTAATTGCATGGTACCGGCTGCTTGCAGACTGTAGAGATGATGAGGGCTAGTTATTCTGATAGGTAAACCTTTGATCTTATTTTCTATCATCTTCAAGCCTGGCCTTGGGATCATAAAGCTCATATCCCCAAGACGGGATGTAGTCTTGAACTCTTTAGCATCCTAGTCTCATCCATGTTCTAATTCCTAATTAGAGTCAGCAGTTTAATCCAGGTTTAGATATACTAGCCTATGTTACTCTGAATAAAAACCAATTGACCAATATTCTATTTTCAACAGCTAGTAGAGTTGCCTAGTCCATTTCAGCCATGGTAGGACTCTGACTATCCACCAGCAAATCCATTACTCAACTGCTTCTTTCCAGAATCCTCTCTGATGGTAGCATAACATCTTGGAAGTTTGTGAACTCTGATCTTCTGTATCTTCCTCTCCTCCTCCTATGAAAATATAAACTAAGGTCATTTCCCCTATTCTCAGAAAGCAAAACACAGAGTAAAAAGAAAGAATCTGGTGCCGTTTCCTTCCTCCTGACACAGCTGCAAAAAGTCTGCAAAAAGTCACAGCACCAAAGTGTGGCTGATTGTTGGCTATATATATATTTTACATATATATATATATATATATATATATATATAGGATATATATATCCTATCCCACTTCCCAGCCTTTTTAAAAGAATGGTTCTAGTTAGGCTACTTATTATTCAGAGAAGTTAGGAGTAGATGAAGCTGTGGCACTAACTGTCCAAGGTACAGTATGTAAATTCTATCATACATCAAACAGGGCCTGAAGAAGAGGCATTAAGAGAGAGAAATCTCTAACTAAGGAGGAAGAGAGGTTTAAACAAAGCCTTTCATCTTTGGTTTCCTTTTTATATGATATTTTTTGTATGATCATGAGTATGGAAATGTGTGCAAGGATCTTTGGCCACTACTCTCTGCCTTGATAATATCTTGCTGTGTTCTCATGAATCACTAGATGCATATGCTTTGTTCCTGCACATAGTAATTAACAGTCTGCAATTCCAGCCTTCAGTTCCCTAAACCTGACAGTGAAATTAAACCATTAAAGCTAACAAGGGAAACAACAGCTGACTGCATATTACCAACAAGTCCTGTTTTAAAGGACCCTATTTTACTGGAATCCTTGGTCTAAAATGTGCTTTTTAAACACAAGCTTTGATGCTGAAAACATGAACAAATGGCAGCAAAGAGGCAGCATGTGCCCTTTTAGTTTTAATTATTTATCAGACAAGCTTCCTTTTTTTTTTTGTGCAAAGCTTCAGAACAGAGCTTTTAAGCATGCTATTTGCTCATTGGTCTCCACGTTAGAAGCAGCATATAGTTATTTAATTTATTTGCAGAAACACTTCCGATTTTGGTTAATGCCTGTAAAATGACTTCATCCATCTAATTGCCAGTAAGCAATACAAGAACAAACTAAGTTTAATATGTTGTATCATAGGTACAAAATGCTGCACTGATTTAAAAAAAAAAGTCTTCCCTCACCCTACTAACTTACATGGTGCTGGAACTGTTTCAACTATCAAATGCTTTCAAACTGAGGAGAGAAAAGTAAGTGGGTGATATATTATTGATGGTTTTTTGAACTAAAATGGCAGCATAGGAGCTCTGATCTTTAACAGCTTCTTCACGCTTCAGATAAAGTACCTATCTATCCAAACCCGGTAATCAAAAGAAATGAAGGAACAGCTCTGTAACTATCAATGAGCAGCGTCATTGTTTTCAACACTGTGATGCACTAGAAATTATACTAATTCAGTATTTAACAAAGTGTCCCTAAATCAGATTACTGATTTATCTTGATACTTTTGTTGGGTGTCCTGATTAATAAGAAATGTTAAGTCTTACGAAATAATCTTTGATGTTAATCTTGTGGTGTGATATTTTTCCTTCATTTGCCATGATGGAAAGTGACCCTTTAATCTACGCAGAGTAGCACTGATTCCAATGCAGTGATGCATTTTAAAAGATAGGTCATCCATGATATTTTAAAATAATTTGGGAAGAGGTTGATTTTTTTTTATATCCCACCCTTTTCCCAAGGTGATCAAAGCAGCAGATACAGTTCTTCCCCCTTTACCTTCTCAATAAATAATAGTCAGGTACATTATCTGCAAAGTGGCTGTCCTAAGACACCTAGAGAAGTTCATGGCTTCTCTAGGTGTCTTTGTCACTTTGTTTAATCAGAAATGAAAAAGGAAAACACATAGGAAGAAAATCTAGGAAAGCACATCCCAATAAAATATTAGATAGACTCCTCTGAAATAGTTTGTCATTCAATATAGAATGCTATGTTTAAATAAATGAATACTGTTTTCTCCTCCATAACTTCCTCACCAGCATTTCCCCCAGATAATTGTTGCTGAATTGGGACCTAGTTTGTATATGGTTTGATTCATAGAGGGCAGATAGAAAAGAAGCTACATGGAGGATGGTGAGAGCATAATTCCTTCTTCCAGTTATTCACCACATGTACCTTTCTGCTACAAATACCAGAAATAAAATGTGTACATGCTGAAGCAGGAATACAAATCAGCCATCAACAGATACATAGAGATACACAACATCTACATACTATTCAAAAGAGACAACCAAAAAGCTAAAAAGGAAACACAAAGACCAAAAACACCTCTTCACCAACAATCAATACCCAAATAACCAGAGATTAACACCAAGATTAATACTAGACCAACAACCAAGCTGTAAATAATACCCCAATCCAGGAATCACCAACTGAGACCAAAAAAAGGTAATAATAAACAACAGTCTAATCAAGCAACCACCTAGACAACTCCCACCAATTGTGCCAGGGTAGCCACTAATATATAAAATGAGAGCAAACCTCATTGCCTTCTAGCACTGATGATGTTACCTAGTTTGGTAATGAAATGTCTGCAAGAAAACAACCAAACTCAAAGAACACCAAGGACCCCACAGGAATACTCTCCAAGAGCTACCCTAATTGTTTTAACAGGCACTTTTACTGGGCAGAGTCAGGAGAATTAAGAATTCCAAACTCTGAATCCATTAAAAACAAAATATTCTTCAGCCTGTAAAGTTACTAGAACTTAACTGCTTAGTGCTGGAACTCCTCAAAGGACTATTTGTAGACATCAGAATGGTCAGAGACATCTCCTTGGCATTTGCCAACTCCTACCCAACATTATATTTTATCTGGGTCAGAGGTGGGATTCAGCAGATTCTGACCGGTTCTGGAGAACCGGTAGCAGAAATTTTGAGTAGTTGGGAGAACCGGTAAATACCACCTCTTACTGGCCCCGCCCCCATCTATTCTCTGCCTCCTGAGTCCCAGCTGATCGGGAGGAAATGGGGATTTTGCAGTAACCTTCCCCTGGAGTGGGGAGGGAATGGAGATTTTACAGTATCCTTCCCCTGCCATGCCCACCAAGCTACGCCCACCAAGCCATGCCCAGAACCAGTAGTAAAATTTTTTGAATGCCACCACTGATTCTGGGTATATGGGTTACAATAAGGACTCACAGTTGCTCTTAGAAAATAAAAATGGGCAGCAATCCAATTAATGTTTTTTGGGGTGTGGCAGACTACACCCACTTGCTTCTAAACATGACAGGTACATCAGCATAGTACAGAGCATTTTGGTTGGTTACAGAGGATTGTGCAGAGTATCCTTATCAACACATTTGCTAAATTTCATAACAGGTCAGTCCACCATGGCTGACATTTTTTTTAAATGTTGACCCTTCTCACATGGTAACCAAAGTGTATTCATGATACCTTCTCAAAATTCCAAGTGTACTCACCAGCAAAAATACAGAGACTTCTGATGTGCTGCCAGTATTTTACTGGGACAATTACAGATCTGTAACTTTCAAAAAGAGGATGGAAGTTTGAATAGATTTACCTAGTTCCGTGATGGCGAACCTATGGCATGCGTGCCACAGGTGGCATGCAGAGCCCTCTCTGCAGGCACGCGAGCCGTCGCCCAGCTCAGCTCCACCGCGCATGTGTGCGCGCCTCCCACCGGCCGGCTGATTTTTGGGTATCTGCTGCGCATGCGTGGAGGGCGGGGCACATGCGGGAGATGCACGCGTATGCACGGGGTAAGTGGAGGGGTCATGCGTGCATGCGCAGGGGCAGGAAGAGCGTGGGGGGTGCGCCCCCCGCAGCCCATTTTTGGTCCCAGGAGGCTGCAGGGAGGCCTGCTAGGCCCAAAATGGGGCAGGGGGGTTGCATGCGCATGCGCGGGGGGGCAGGGCGCACACGGGGGTGTCACACACGCATTGCATTATGGGTGCTGGCATGCGCGCACGCTGTTGTACGGACATGCGCTTTCAGCACGCGATGAGCAAAAAGGTTAGCAATCACTGGCCTAGTTGCTAAATGTGCTCATAACAAAGCACATATAACACACAAGTCAAAACAGCCTTGCATGGTCAAAACTAAGTTAATTGAGTCCAATGTTCTGTTTCTAATAAAAGGCAGTAGAACACAGATCTGATGGATGTATGGCAACCTTCTCCAAGTTAATGCCTTCCAGTTGTGTAAGGAATTCTGAAGCCCAACCTGAAAAAGATTGGAATATGATAGGAATAGGGAATCTGTATCTCTCCAACCACTACAGAATTATACTGTTTTTCTTCACCATTGGACATTGCTAGCAAGATGGCAGATGCCATTGCTGATGACTCAGCCCTCATGGCTGGAAGCCCCGGCCCATCCTCACGAGACAGCAGCGCCAGTGCAGGGCCTGCTACCACCAGAGCGGCCAAGAGGAGGGCTGAGAAAGAGCTTCGCTCAAGCAAAGCTCATAAATCCTTGAAATCTGCTGAATGTGAAGCTCAGCAACGGCATAAAGCTATTGAAAAGGTCATTGCCAAGGCTCAGAAAAAATTGGCCAAGGGGCCTAGTGCCCATCAGCTTGGACACCCCTCCTGAGTTTCTCCTTCTACATCCCTGCAAATGGGACCTTCCGTCCCAGCAGAGGGCGTTCTGGCTGCCACTTGGTCACCTGATGATACCATGGCACAACCTTCTGTTTTGCCCGGCAACAGTGAGTCTATTTGGCTTTTTGCCAGCCCATTCGGGCTCATTACCTGTCTGGGAATAACCTCCTGGTCAGAGAGGTTCTTCTGTTGAGGCGACCTTCACCCCCACCACTGTTCATAACTCTGGTGGTAGCAGGCCCTGCGCTGGCGCTGCTGTCTCGTGAGGATGGGCCGGGTCTTCCAGCCACGAAGGCTGAGTCATCAGCAATTGTGTCCGCCATCTTGCTAGCAATGACATGGGCAGTTTCCCTAAGGAGAGAAATGCCAACACTGCTGCTCCTTCTTTTGCGCTTACTAGCTTGCTCGGAGTACGAGCAAGGGCTAGAAATGCCAGCCAATGTAATTGGGGGCACAGGCACTGATCAGGGGCTTTCTGCCACTTCTAGGGGAAAAGGACTCACCCTGCTTGAAATCGCTCCGGTCGGCAACAAAATGGCGGCTTCCTCCTTCGCGCCGCTAATTAGCGCGATCTCCTTCTCCCTGGATAGCGCTGTGGAGCAAGCTCATGCACGCTGCCTCCACAGCCATCTGGCAGGATATCTGATCAGGCCAATGGGCTGATGAAACTAGCCCCAGGGTCAGCGGTTCGGAGCTAAGCTCGTGAGCGCTGCTCTGCAGATCTGCCAGCCGGCAGTTTGAGCTGCTTCCACGCGGCCTTCAGTGGAACCGGGAAACCCCTTCACGCTGGAATGACAAGCTGCTCGACCAGCAAAGCTGGGAGCAGCAACGATGATGGAAAATCCTCCAAAAAAAATCCTTTTAGAGCTTGGAAATAATTTTATCCAGGAATGGAATAACTAGAAACACATCCTGTCCAGACTAAGACTGAATCTAAAGCTGGGGAAGTAGCCGGAGGAGGTGTGCCTTTAAACTGCAGACTCAGTCATATCAGATTACAGACGGAGTTAACCCATTCCTATTCCTGGATGCTGTCTCCACCTAAATGGAGAATTAAACAGAAGCAGCCTTCAATTCCCTCCAATATCAGAGTCTTAATAAATCTAAGATGATTCTCCAATTTTAAAAATAAATTACTTAGGGAAAAAGACTAGCTTTATTTCCTAGTATATTCAGCCATGTGTTTCATTGATTATTCTTTTTATAGAAGCCAAGAATCTACTGTTTCCATGGCCAAAGAGTAGTATGCTGTCTCATTGGTTATTTTGGAATTACAGCACAGAACAATATGAAAATAATTAAGAGAGGATAGAATCACAGAATATATTTGCTCCTTTTACAGGTAATTCTTGACTTAGCAACTGTTGAAAGTTACGACACACCTACCTTTGGGCTATTTATGACCTACTTCCAAAGTTTTAATTGTTGTCGTCCCCCCCCCTCCATGGTCATGGGATCAAACTTTGGGCACTTGGAAACACAGCTGCATTTGCAGCATCCTGTGGTCATATAACCTTTTGATGATTGTGCCAAAAAACAGCACTTCCTTCCAATTTTTGGAAAAACTGAGCCCATAGTGAACCACTGGAACCTTCTGAACCTTCTCCGTTACACAGTGGACATCTGTCCTTCTCACTTTCCTTATATAGATGCTTCTTCTCTTTGGGTAGGAAGTCATCAGATGATAGAACAAAGATTAGAGAATTCCATCCGAGTATGACATAGTTCTGGGAGAGATACTATTCAATTTGGTTTAAGTAAATTAGGAAAATGACAAGATAAAAAGGAAAATGGAAAGCATGACCTCCATAACCATCCATGCAAACCAACTGGCGAAGAAGAAAACAAAGGCATCTCAACTTGAAAATAGACAACTCTTTCAAAAATAACGTAATGATAGATATTCAAGATTCTTTTATTAAGTCATCTGCTTAATAGTTCAGAAAGGTGTCTTGATTTCACTTGTGTGAACAAGTGGCTGAGAGATTGTGGGCATCTCTTTGAATTAGTAAAAGTAGAAACAATGTAAGAATATAGTGGTGGACTTAGGTAAACGTCACTTATAGCAACATGCATTAATTTCTAGCACAGGAAGTAGTACATAACAGAAAGCCTTAATTTTTCATACATAGTGTATATTTGACCACTAGTGTTTACTGATGGTGCCTGGATACAATTCCTCTAGATATATGCTGGGAAATGGGATTGTTTGCTAGTGGGAGGAAAAGCATTTTAGAAAAGTAAAATAAGAGTTATGATAATTGTTAACATTTTGGACTTCAAGGTGCATCTCTCTGAGGATTGGTGTTGACGGGGAAGGAGAAGAATTCAGATCCACTGCCTTAAAGAAATACCTGTTGTTTTTGTCCAAATGTAGGACATCTTGTAGAAAAACATGAAGATTGCAGAAGTGCTTTTTATTTCTCACCCATAGGTGGCCAAGTTTAAATGATTCATCTCTTGGAACTGTCCACCAATGGGAAAGACAAGGAGCTTGTAAGAATGCCTTCTTTTTTTTTAAACCTACTTAAGAATTCAGAATTTAAATCAAGGGCAGTATGACTGCTTTATGGTATTCAAACTTTCCCTCTTGAAGAAGACCTCTGTGACGTATAAGAAAGAAGATACAGTCCTCAATACTGACAGGCTGACTCCTCTGAATATGTGCACTTTAACTACAAAATTCTTGCTGGCAAACAGCTGCAATTCACTTTGGAACCTGATCATTCTGTGAAACTATTTGGATGGAGAAAACACATTCATGACTTCCATCACTACCTAGAAAACACAATCCCCAGAACATGGCAATTATGGATCCTAATTTAAAAACAGCAGATACAGTACAAATATTCTGTAAATTATAGCAAAATAAATATGTGCTTAAAGAGCAGAAAACCAGAAATAACAAAAAACCTAGTCCAATAGCCCAAGCACATGTCCATCTTAATACTTCTCAACACTGAAACCAGTGAACAAAGCTGCATATTTACTCTGCTCGCCAGTACAGTTCGCAATCTGTATTGCTCCTTATAGTCCTTATAGTCCTATTATTACTGTAACCTGATTCATCTTACAGAAAGAAACGAGAGTTTCTGTCACAAACATTTTGTTGACAATGTGATGTGTCAGCAAGCCTTAATTTATTTTCCTATCCAGAAGACATCAGGGAAGATGTTCCCAGGGGCTTCAAACACCCTGAGTGCATCATTTCCCTTCCAAACCCTCTCCGCTGAGTCCCTTTTTCTAATCTTTTTCCAGCACACACATTTTCTTCTCTTTATCAAGCAGCTGTCTATCACACATCTTCTCTTTTTTAAAATTTTAATTACTTTGAATGCAATTAGGAGGGAGGGATGGAGGGAGGGAGGGAGAGAGAGAGAGACAGACAGACAGACAGACAGACACTCTCTGTGGGGTCTTGGAGCTACACCCAGAAGTATGGCTCCAACAGCATCTTTGAAAATGTTTTATCTTTCTTCCCTTTTCCTTCAGTACATTTTTTTTTACCAGATTGCAATATTATATGAGAATGGGGGAGGGGAGTACACAAATACAGATTCAAAGATCAGCAACAAGTTTTTAAAAATAATCCTACAGCATACATTGCCTTTAAAAACACTGAAGTATTATTATTTTTTCCAAACTATACTGCAGATTTTTTTTTAAAACAAATTGTGTTGCAGAGGCATCTAATATAAATTTGATGTTGCTGCCTTGTTTTATTTTTAAAATGTAGTTGAATATTCACCAGTCATATATCGTTATGAATATACCTCAAAGTTAACCAGAGAACTGAATGCATTATATCCTCCTCTCTCACAGGACTAAGTAACTCTTATCTGGGGAACAAATATATCCTGATGTTATATTTAGCCCTGTCAAAACATATAAATAACTGGAACTGTGTGGAATTCTGTTCATCCACATCTGGAGAAGACACCGCTCAGGTGCCAGGAAGTCACCACGAAAGAATTCAGTAGCTTCCCTTTGGGGAAAGGAAGAAGTGCACCATAATCTTTGAGACTTGTGAGATCATATGGCTACAAAGATTGACTTCAAAATCCAGCATCAATCTGTGGAAGATGGTGCCCTTAAACGTACAGGCTGCAAAGGTATTGTTGATGTTTAGCTAGAATACCAAATAAAGGAGTCACATAACCTGCCAGCTATGGTTTACTTAATAAAGGTTTACTGAATTAATGGGTGTGGGAGATTGCATCAATCTTGACCCCAAAACTACAGAAGGCAAGAGATTCTTTCCTGGCACAATATAATAAAAATGATTTGAGAAGTTTAAAAGTTGGTTCAAGAATTCAAAGAAACACACCAAGTCAGTCGGTGAAGTAAGAGAAAATGCCTTTTCAATTCTATTGTCCTTTTGCTTGCACAAATTGAGTTCTAAGAAAAGAAAATCTGATTTAAAAGGGAAGAGACGTCACAAGGTTTTGCAATACGGAATAAGGAGAAACAGAAACTTCTGAAATGATAAATGGATGACTGTATTCAAAGTCACTGTTTGTGCTTAGCGTTCACTTGTTGTTTTTCTTATGTTATACTTCTGACAAATCTTTGCAGCTAATTCTTTCCAGGTGCCTGTGAAAGGAAACAGACCTGTGTGCTACATCAATAAGGTACACCAGTGTAGGATAGGATGACTTCTCAGAATCTCAGACAGGTAATTTGGGTTTGCACCAGAAAAGAAAATTGGATTTGTTCTCACAACCGTACTCTATCCCATCTTCAGTATTAAGCTAAACAAAGCGCACTGGGTAACATAATAAAACAACATGAAGAGGCGGCTTGGGTATGTCAAAATATGCTGAATGCAATGAGAATGGGACATTCAAGAAGTGAAAAAAGACAGAGTCAAGAACGCAGAAATTAATACCCAATGAATACGGACTGAATACAAAAATGAGTGATCAATAGGAACGAAGTATGGGATCTGGTGTGGTCATTCTGGGATAATGAATTAGGATTGAATTGCAAAACCAGTATTAGTGAATGGGTGAACGGGTTAAGAAATAGACATGGTTTGACTTAATTATAGAATACAGAATATCAGAGTTGGAAAGGATCTTGGAGGTCTTCTAGTCCAGCCCCCTGCTCAAGCAGGAGACCCTTTACCATGCTGAAGAAATGACTGTCCAATCTCTTCTTTAAAACCTCTGGTGAGGGAGCCCCTACAAGGCAAGCCGTTCCACTGATTGTTTTCACTTTCAGGAAATTTCTCCTTAGTTCTAGGTTGGTTCTCTCCTTGATTAGTTTCCATCCATTCCTTCTTGTTCTGCCTTCAGGTGCTTTGGAGAATAGGTTGATCCCCTCTTCTCTGTGACAACCCCTCAAACATTGGAAGACTACTACCATGTCACCCCTAGTCCTTCTCATTAGACAGACCTATCCAGCTTCTGCAACGTTCATGGTATGTTTTAGCCTCCAGCCCCCTAATCATCTTTGTTGCTCTTCTCTGAATTCTTTCTAGAGTCCAAACATCTTTTTTGTATTGTAGTGACCAAAACTGGATTCAGTATTCCACCTGTGGTCTTACAAAGCAGTGTAAAGCAGTACTAACACTTCATGTGATTTTGATACTATCCTTCTGTTGATGCAGCCTAGGATTGCATTGGCTTTTTGGCAACTGCAGCATACTGATGGCTCATATTTAAGTGGTTGTCTACTAGGACTCCTAGATCCCTCTCAGTTGCTACTGTTGAGCCACACAGCACCTAATTTTATACTTGTGCATTTGGTTTCTCTTGCCTAAGTGTAAAACCTTACTTTTCTCACCACTGAATTGCATTTTGTTGAATAGGGTCCAGTGTTCAAGTCTGTCTCAATCCTTCTGGATCTTGAGTCTATCTTCTAAAGTGTTGGCTACTCCCCCCCCCCAGCTTATTGTCATCTGCAAATTTGTGAGCTCCCCTTCTATCCCATCTAAATAGTTTATGAAGATGTTGAAGAGTACTGGGCTTAAGACAGAACTTTGGGGGAGGGAACTTTGGGAAAACCACTGCATGGTTTTCTCCATGTAGGTGTATTTCTATTGAAGTCTACACGTTGAGTGTGATTGGTCAGCCAATTACAAATCCATCTTGTGGTAATGCTGCCTATCTCACACATTTTATCTTACCAAAAAGTAGGTTGTAGTGTACTTTGTCAAATGCCTTACTGAAGTGCAAGTATACAATTTTCACAGCATTTCACTAGTCCACTAATTTAGTCAATTTGTCAAAAATGCTGTTAGGTTTGACTGGCATGATCTGTTTTTGACAAAGCCATGATGGCTTCTAATAACCTTGCTTGTTCCTAGGTATTCACAGATATGTTGCTTATCTTTTCTACGATCTTCCCAGGCATTGAGGATGATAGGTCTATAATTTCCTGGATCTTTTTTGTTTCCTTTTTTGATGATGGGAATCATTATAGTGGATGGTTGACCATTTTAAAGAATCTCTGGCAGTGTATAAAGTGGTGCATACTTATGGTGTAGGCTAAGATCATTTCCAGTTTTATGATTCTATGGCTTTCTAAGCTATTAAGACGACAAACATATTAAAAAAAATAATCTTTAAAAAGACTTGCATCATGATTATGTCATCATATTAATTTTGAGGAATGAAAGCCCAGAAACACTACAAAAGACCAGCTGGAATTATCTCTGATAAAACATTATCTCCTGAACTTCTGTTCTGCTAAAATATCATGTGCCAAGTAACTCGAATGCCTGACTGTCTAAGGAAATTATGTTCTTCATTGCTTAGTCTGCTCTTAGCGTTGGAGTTAATATTCCAAACAGGATAAGAGGGTCTAGGAAAAATGGTTCCTGATTTCTAATACAACAAAGTATTGTAAATTGAAGAGATTACACTGTGCATTTTAATGGGATTTCTAATCTAAATGTCAATTAAAAACCCCCTCAAAATAACTTGGAATGGAAAAAATTGCCAGCTAATGTTTTTGAAACTTTAAGAATGTTTCAGAACAGAATGTAACTATGAAACCTCATTTAGAAAAATAGTATTTTACATCGGGAGTGTGTGTTCTCTCCTATTTTTCTCCCCAACAATCCTGTGAGTAGGTCGAACAAAGAGAGAGTGATTGGCTCAAAGTCATCCAATGAACATTTGCAGTTAAAGTTAAATGGAGAAACTTCTTTTTACGTGGAAAGAGGAACCCATGACTCCAGATTTTCCTGAGTCTCAATTCTTCATCAACTCCAGCCCAATACTGAGAAATTTTTGGAGTTAAGAGTTCATTCAAAATCTGGAGGGCCAGAGATTCCTTATTCTATTTCAGGTCTTCTCAGCAGGGCTTCCAATTGAAAGGAGCGTTGGTCCTACCTGAATGCCTTTTCTCAGTGTAGGTTGCAGGATAGGCCAGGAATGGGTGTTGACTTTGTCCTTTTGCCTAGAGACTGAGTCATAATTTTTATAGCCATGCCCCATTGCCTCTCTCTCTGGCTCGAGTTATCGACAAAGGCGCAGCTGTAACAACAAAACTTGATTCAGAGGTTAGATTCCCGACCCCACCCCTCCGGGTCCAGACCCTACAGTCATTTTAGGGTGGGACTGGCCTATCCTGCAACCTACACTGATAAAAGGCGTTCAGGTAGGACCAACGCTCCTTCTCCAGTGAGGTTGCAGGATAGGCCAGGAATGGGACATACCAAAGCTTGGCAGTCCTAAGGGCGGGTCTCCGTTGGGGCTGGATCTTCCTCTGCCCAGAGAACCTGCTGGAGCACTCTCCTGCCGAAAGATGCCTCTGCCAAGGCAAACGCATCCAACCGGTAGTGCCGGACAAATGGCGTAGGAGATGCCCAGGCGGCTGCTCTGCAGATCTCTTCCAGGGATGCCTGCGTAGACTAGGCTGCCGTGGAAGCGGCGCTCCTGGTAGAGTGTGCGGTCACCCTCCGTGGGAACGGGAGAGAATGCACCTGATACGCAGCCGCGATGCAGGCCCAGATCCAGCGACCGACGGTGGAGGAGGACACCTTAGACCCCAATGATGCTGGCTGGAAGGACACAAAAGGTGCCTCCGACCGTCTAGAGGAGGCCGGCTGCTTGATGTAAATCCAGAGAGCCCTCCTGACATCTAGCGTGTGCCACTCCCATTCCAAGGCATGGGAAGGCCGAGGACAGAAATTGGGCAACACGATCTCCTGGGCCCGATGGAACCACGTGTTAATCTTCGGTACAAACGAAGGATCCAGTCGCAGGACGACTCTATCAGGATGGAACTGGCAAAGGTCCTCCCGGACCTAGAGTGCCGCCAACTCCGAAATGCGCCAGGCCAAGATAATGGCGACCAGGAATGCCACTTTCAGAGTCAAATCACGGGGAGTCCCCGCCCTGACTGGCTCAAGGAAGCAACAGTAAGGGCCTGCAGAACCTTGGGCAGGTCCCAAGTCGGGTATCAATGCACCACTGGCGGCCTAAGGTTCGCCACCCCCCGTAGGAATTTGCAGAGGACAGGATGGTGGGCAAGAGAGTCTTGGCTACTTCCATGTAAAACTGTGGCCAGGTCCGCCACCTGCCTGCGTAAAGTACTATGGGCTAGGCCCATGACCAGTCCTTCCTGGAGGAAGTCCAATACATTCTGAACAGAGGCATGTGCGGGGACTAAAAGGTGGTTAGAACACCATTTGGAGAAACTTACCCAGGTGGCGTCGTAAATATGGGCGCCTGGCAGCCTGGACAGACCTGATGACCTTGTCGGAGAAGCGAACCCTCCTCAGGAGCTCCCTTTCAAGTGCCAGGCGGTCAGGTGGAGCCACTGAGGCTTCGGATGGAGCAGGACCCCCTGGCTGAGAGATATTGTCTCCGGAGGGATCCTCCAGGGACGAGTCAAGGACAGACTGACCAGGTCTGCGAACCACGGACGCCTGGGCCAGTACGGGGCCACCAGGAGGATCTCCGCTTCCTCCGCAATCAGTTTCCAGATCACTGCTGGGATTAGAGGCAAGGGGGGAAAAACGTACAACAGGCCGTCTGGCCACCTGCAACGTAGGGCGTTGGTCCCTTCGGCCCCCTGAGTCCTGAACCTCGAGAAAAGCGAGGCAGCTGTGCATTCAGGCTCGATGCAAAGAGGTCCACAGTAGGATGGCCAAACCTGTGGCAAATGCCTCTGAACAGAGCAGGCTGGAGCTGCCACTTTATGTGGTCCCCAGTCAGTCTGCTTAGGCAGTCTGCTTGTACATTGGCTGAGCCCGCTGTGTGTTCCGCTTTGATTGAAAGAAGGTTGGCTTCTGCCCAAGTCCCTAAGAGGAAGGATTCACTCATGAGGGGAAGTGAGTGAGTGCCACCCTGGCGGTTAACGTGGGCTTTCGCTGCTACATTGTCAGATAACACTAACACATGTTTTCCTCTGAGAAGGTCTTGGAAGTGGAGCAGGGCCAGGTTGATTGCCCACAGCTCCAACCAGTTAACATTATGTTCTAGATTGTCAGGGGGACCAGCGGCCTTGGGCCAATTGGTTGTGGACATGTGCCCCCCAACCAAATTGACTGGCAACAGATGTTAACATGATGCGTTTGGGCTTTTGGGAGGTACAGCCCCCTGGCTAGTGCCGGAGACAACCACCATCGCAGAGAATCACGAACCGGGACGGGGACCTTGACCAGGTCTGAGGAATCTGGAATGGGAGAAGGAACCATTGAAGGCTCCACGCATGAAGGTGCACCCAGGGAATGATACCAATGCAGGAAATCATGTTCTGCATCTTCCCCAATCACTTCTGCCTCCTGAACTGCCTCCCCCCTGCCCCTCGAAAGGTGCGTCTGGCCTATCTGGGCCTGTTCTGGAAGTCAGGGCGGTCTGCTGGGTGATCTGCTCTGCCAAACTGGGGCCGCCGGAACTGGTTTGCGTCAGTCTTGAAGGGACGAAAGGAGTACCTGCGACCATAAGGGGTAGGACAACGGTCCACCCTCCACGAGGAAGAAGGCAGAACCTTCCGCTTGTCCTTGTTCTCAATGAGCAGGGGTTCCGGCGGCGGACCAAACAACCTGCCTCCCGAATAGGGTGCAGATGCGAGTCACCATTGCTTTGACGTCAGCTCACCACTGACGCAGCCACAAGAGCCTCTGGGAAGTGACGGAAGCGGCTAGGGCCCTTGAAGCATATTTGGCCGCATCCAAAGTGGCGTCAGATGAATACTGCAAGGCGGCTACGAGTTTGTTCCGATCATGATGTAGCTGAGCCTCCTGAGGCAAGATCTTGGCCTGCAGTTGTTGCAACCACAAGAGTGTGGTGCGAGTAAAAAAGGGAGGCCGCCGAAGAGGCCTTGATGGCCCAGGCCGCCACCATGTGGGCCTTCCTAAGGGACATTTCTGATTTTTTGTCCTCTGCCCTGAGGTTCTCAGCAGCAGCCCCTGAAGGATAGGGGGAAGTCGAGGAGAGGGCAGTGATAGGATCATCAATAGAAGGCAGAGAAAGTGCCTCAGATAAAGAAGGACCCATGTTGTACAGTTTCTTATCTCTGAAACTGGACCCCCGGGCTGCACCCATTGGTTCTGGACCACATTCAGAAACAACTCTGGCACTGGAACGTAATCCTGTATTGCTACGGGAGCAGGGAATAGGTCCTGGCACGGACCATGGGGTGCCTTTTCTTGGAGGAGCAGAAACACTCCCAATCTGGCTTGTGGCCCTGGCTTTGTGGAGCAAGGGCTTGAATAATGCCAGATAAAACCACCCGGTAAAGGCTGTGGAGTCCGGAGAAAGATCTTCATCCTCTGGGAGGGACAGATCTACTTGAGTCTCCTCTCTGAATAAAGACTGCACTGCCCACAGATTGACTGTGGGACTGTTGCATAGGCTGAGTCAAGCAGTCCTGGAGGAAAACTGCTGGGAGGTATTGGTAATTCCTTCTCTAGCCATCACAGATGGAATCTGTTGGCGTTGCCAAGCTGCCTCTATACTCTTGGTAATGGTTTCAGCAATGAAATATTTGACTTTGTCAGGGATATCTGGCTCTTCTCCTTCCCTAACATGCAAGCCTGCGGCCGTGGGTCTATAAGTGGCCTCAGGGGGCCCGCTAACATTAATGTGAGGCTCCTGCCACCTAACAGGAGCAGAGCAAGCAAAGGGATCTTCAAAAACCTCTGATATAGGTAATAATACAGGAGAAGTATAAAGCTCACCAGCGCCCTCTAGCAGGGCTGTCTGAGGAGCCAGTCTGGCAGATGAAGCAGGGCTAGCTTCTGATTGGGTGGTAGCTGACAGCTTGGAAGCTTATAGTTTTTCAGCTCTAGAGATCTTCTCTAAAGCCTTAAGCCTTCTTTGCTCATGTCTTTGCTCAGCTGTTGAGCTATGCGAACTAGAAGACATCTCTCCTGACTTTTTAGCCCTTGACTTGCCCTTGCCTGGAGCAGCAGGACCTTCGGGCACATCCTTAACTGTTTTCTCAGCAGACGACCTGTGAAGGGCCGCCATTTTGAAGGAGCTCTGAGGTGACCGTTGACAGGCAAGGCGGTTTTGGCTCCCTGAGAGAAATTAAACCGCTCCACAGGGCAAGGCTGAATTAAGCCAAATGAACAATGAGAAGAAGCTAGGCGGCTGCGCCGGTTATTACCGGGATGGCCAGCACAGTGCCGAAATCGCAGCTGCTGATAAGGGATCGGGCGGCGGCTGGGGCGGACCCAGGGTAGCCAGCTCCTGATCGCCAAGCCTAAGAAGCCTCTAACGGCCAGGCAATTATGGCGAAGTTTAAAGGCAGCTGTTAAAGTGCGGCAGGCTGGGGCAGACCCAGGGCAGCCAGCTCCTTTGCTCCGAGATTAAATTCTACTCGGGCAGGCAATCAAGTATCAGGCAAGCACTCAGAAAAATGGCAGCCGCGGCTTTCCTGAGCGCCGGAGAGGCCACCCGATCTAGCCCGAGGGCCAGACCTGCAGCGATGAAAATGTTCTTTTAACTAGAGATGACAGGCACCTCACTAAGAGCTCACTCCTCAGAAGGACGGTGACTGTCCGCCATTTTGATTTTTTAATTGAGACGACTGTTGGCAGACTAAACAAATCTCTTGCTGCCGTTTAGAAAGGCACCTAACACAGCAAGGTCAAATTGAGAGGAGTAGGAGCAGCGGCAGCAGTGCCGATTGTTACTGGGTTGGCCAGCACACGATAGCGGTAAATTTGGTAATTTTGCTGTCGGCGGCAGTCTGGGCGTACCCAGGGCAGCCAGCTCCAGAGGCACCTCACAATGGCGCGAAACAGCAGCTAGAGAAGAGCGGCGGCTGGGGTGGACCCAGGGTAGCCGGCTCCAAGACGCCCCGGCTAAAAAGCCTCTAGCGGGCAGGCAATGCCTGAATGTAAAGCCTCTGACAGGGAGTCCTCGGCTAAAAAGCCTCTGACAGGCAGGCAATACGAGCAATTAAGCTGTTTGAAGTGTCGGAGGCAATCCCGATAGCTGGGGAAGCCGTCTGTCCTAGCCAAGTGCCAGGCAGGCGCGAAGCGCGAAATTCTAACCTGGATCCTGTTGGAGAAAGATGGTGAGTTGTCCAGACAGCAGGATAAGATTTGGAAGGTATATGACTCTTTCTTTTGCCTAGAGGTTGACAGCCACTAAGCGAAGCGTCTCTCTCTGGCAAGGACTGAGTCGATAACTGGAGCCAGAGAGAGAGGCAACGGGGCGTGGCTATAAAAATTATGACTCAGCCTCTAGGCAAAAGGACAAAGTCAACACCCATTCCTGGCCTATCCTGCAACCTCACTGGAGAATAGTCCAGTTTTAAAACTGAACAATGGCATGCCTCTTTAGGGACTGAAACTACTATGGAAAAAAGTCGGAAAGAAGTAATCTAGTCTTCAGCTGTGTGTTCAATGAATTTTATCTTTGAGGACACTGTTCTGCAACTATATCATTTTTATTTATTTTATGATTAACTGCTTTGAACCTTGTATTTGTAATGGAAGGGTTAGGGTTAGGGTTAGTCCTGATATCCTGAACAGAATAATTTCTTGTAGGACCATAAGCAACCATAAATAGGACCATAGGAGCCTAGAAGCGACAGTAGATGATGTTATGGCTTCAGCACGGAAAGGATTCTGTATTCGCTAGGCCCTTGTATAAACAGGACTTCTTGGGAAATTGGCAGTAGCAGAAAGAGGCAGGAAGAGGCCAAATGTAACGTATGAATTAGGCCACAGGGCATTCAAATCTATAATCTTGTGGTACCATTTCTAGCAGCTTATGGAGCCTAGTTTCATCTCCCCATCCAATATTATATAGTTTCTTTTCTAGGGACAAAAAAGTAATCGCCAGTAAAATACTAGAACAAAACCTTTTCTCTGAACATTTCCCCTTTTGTGCAAAAAAATTCTGCTTGCATGTATGTTGGAGGGAAATGAAGGAGCATTCAAACAAACTCTCTACACCCTCATTCTCTAGAAAAGGACAGTTTGGCTACAAGCATGTCTTTTAATCAAGAACTAGGCTTCAGTTCAACTCTGTCAAGAACTGCCAAGTGGTTGCTCTTTATTTGCAAGATGGCATAGGAATTTACCAATAATTTGCCTTCTAGGAAGGAAATTGTAGTTCAAGAGAAGGGATAGATTTATATTCCAGAAAAAAAGGTTGAAAAAAGAACAGTGAGTGACACCTTGTACTTTTGTCAAGAGACACAACTCATGTTCTGTTTTCAGCTACAAGTTTCTGGCTGATAGCAGACAAGGTTGGTCAACAACAACAACAACAAAAGACTGTGATCCTACTTACACAGATTTTCCTATAGTCTCACTAGTACTAGTAAATTAAGAGCCATGGCAAATTATGTGCCATTTCCTCATAAGTAGTCATTGCCCATCAAGCTGCTACCCTCAATGGTTCATTGTGGGTGAAGAGAATTGTATCTAGGGTGGACATTCAAATTCTCTTTCAGAGATTAAAGTCACTGCCTGTAATTGGGCAATAGAATCTCATTGGACCATAGATTTCATTGCTATGTGTCACTCTCAATAGGTTTCTAATATCAGAAAATGGTAGCTTTTTCCTTACACAATATGATTATACAGAATGTGCAAAAGGTACTAGTGAAATGTGAAAAGAATTCAGTGATTAAGCATTCACTTTCTCTATTATAAACAGTAACTAAGAAAACTCTGTAAACTTGCTATAAGTCAATATGGATAACATGAGCCAAGATTAATATCTGAGATCCAGAGGAAGTAATATTCAAACTGTTTCGAAATTCAATTAAAAAATTGACTACAAACTATAATGGGGTTATGTAAACATGTACAGCCCTTCCTTCCTTCCTTTCTATTTCAGATAAGAAAGAAAGAAAGAAAGAAAGAAAGAAAGAAAGAAAGAAAGAAAGAAAGAAAGAAAGAAATCTATAGTTTCAGCTTTATAGTTACAAGAGTTTCATGATAATTTGAAAACTTTCCCAGCATCTATTTAAAAGCAATAAGAGCAGGGATGAAGAAAGGGTAGCACAGCAGTCTCCAAATTCTCCAGAAAAAGAAAACTTGTATAGAAAAGTTGCAAAAGGTATACTAATCTAAAAATAAACTTTCAAAAACTGATTTAAAAGTATATTTTTATTAAAGATCAATGAACCCACCATTGTGTTTTCCTTCAAAGTAAGAAAGATTACCTGGTAATTTCAAAAACATGATGCTGAATGCCAGAACTATATAATATGTTGGAACTATAACTCCCCTGCGGGCTGATTTCTGAATGATGTTAAACCACACATTTGGGGGCCACAATGCTAAGCTAGGCTCAGAAATGGTGAATGGGAATTATTAGTGGAGTAAATACAATTATATAAAGAACGCCACCTTTTCTTACAGCAACTTCCTGTCCATTGAAATGAAAACAAAAACAAAACAAAAATAAATTCAGGGAGATTTTGTGATGGCTCCCTGACTGTGTATGCCTTTTTAAAGTTATTTTGAATTGTGACTCTTTTTATATGTATTTATTGTTTTTTAAATAAATGATGCATGCCACCTAGAATCACTTCTTGTGAGATGGGCAACTAAATAAATAAAACAGATGCTAAATAGATGAGAATTTCTAGCACATTGATACTGCCATAAGTTAGTTCAGGGGTCTGCAACATTAAACACTCAAAGAGCCACTTGGGCCCATTTCCCAAAGAAAAGAAAATACCGGGAGCCACAAAACCTGAGTGGGCGTGGCCAACTTGACATCACTCACTCCCACCCAGTCACATGACCCCCCCTGCCCCATGCCTACCCATTAGGGCAGAGAACCGGTTGTTAAAAAACAGCCGGAACCACAAAACCCTTTTGACATCTCCCTCTCCCTCTCTCTCCCCCCGCC
>QLTV01002260.1:812993-828025 GCA_003457575.1 Thermophis baileyi
GTGCCCAAAGAGCCGCATGCGGCTCCGGAGCCGCAGGTTGCAGACCCGAGTTAGTGACTTCTAACATTGGAAGCATTACTTTTCATTCAACCCTTGAAGGTGATATTATGGAAGGAGTATAACTTAGCGTTACAAAATATTTTAAACTCCCAATCTGTATCCGATAATATGAAATTATGCCTACAAAATAGGCATTACAACTTTAAAAGCTTCTAAAGTTAAAGTCAAAAGCATTGAAAGTCATTGTCTTTATCCATATCCTGCTGTACCCACAAAACCATCATACAACAGAAATGCTTCCTTTAAGAAATACGCATTTAATATGTGCAAAAATGTTCTGTGTATATACATGTATGTGTACTGTAAAATAATCTCCAGAAAATATGTAAAAAAAATTTGCAAAGGAATCATTGAAAAACCGCCAGGATTTTAGTACTATTTTAGGTTGAACTTTATGTGTTAACGTAGGAAGGATACTTCAAGAACAGGTCATTGGAAAGAGGCTGAAACAAGAAAAGCTTTCTTAATTTTCTGTTCTTAAAATCTAGAATTCCTCACAGATGACTTTCTAGAGCTGCTCACAAGTTTCCATACAGCTCTATAATTCATATTGTTAATACTACACAGGGTTGCAGAAATTCTTTCCTGTTCAAATAATCTTCTGACAACTGCATGACACACACATTAAAAACCAATCAATAATTGTCTTTATTATTTTGCAATCCTCCCAAATACAAGGAAATGTCAATATATTTTGTACTAAAGTATCTTTCTTCTTCATCCTAACCTGAGAAAGGAGTTTTGAGCATTTTAAATGTAAGTAATGCAGCAAAAATGTTTAATATATTTTAAAAAGTTAAAATGGTCTCGATGTTTCCCCCTCCCTCCATATTTCAACACACTCAAAATATTCATATACAGAAAAAATACCTTTTTTTAAACAAACCTGAATATCATAAGTCCTCTAGTGCTCTATTTCAGTAAATGATGGTGTTCTTATTACAAGAATGCTATAATTTTTGTGCTCTTTTCAAATAAGGACATCTACTAATGCTAAATAAACACTATTATTTTAATTTGACCTGAAGCAATACCCTCCATTTTTTAACTTTTTCCCCAAGTTAAAATCTCCAAACACCAGTTTCTCTTTCAAATATCTCCACCCAACACTTCCATGAAAATACGGACCATGTTAATTAAGAGCACATGTTTTTGGGATGCCCTGAGATGGCACTGTAAGGGAGACTGGAAGTCCTTTAATCCTGTTTGTGTGCAAAAAGGCACAGTGCGCTATTGAGCAATTTCCTCCCTAGCAACAGCAGCAGCACCATTTCACGAATTAGATGTCTACGAAGCCCCTGAGCATTATTTTGACCATCTTCATCATACGGAAGAGAATGTGTGTATAGATGACCATGTAAATGACGTAAAATAAAAATCATTTTTAGCAACAAAAAAGGTATGATTAGAAGCAATATGGTAACCTAATGTCAACCCTCATGCTGTCCAAATATTTAATCATCATCTTACACAATTCTAGCTGTCTTGCAGACGGAGCGTGAACATATAAAATAAGCACCTTGCTATTAAATTAGCATGCTTTTTAAGATACCTTCTTTTTCAGGTTGGTTTTTTTTTAAGGCAACACACTCGGTATCTTCACAGAAAGAGCTTCGGGCTGGTTTCTGTATAATTTCACCAGCAACAGTTGGGTTAAACCGAGGATGAATTTGGCCTTTTCAGTAAAGTGTAATTTTCTCCATGGTTAGTTATTAAATGAAATCAAGAGAGCTGGGTTGCTGCTTGGCATGTGCCGTAGAGGTCATTCTTTTCTCCTTTGCAAATATAACAGAAATGAAATCTAGCATCTTCATTGTGCTAGCCCATTCATCACACTGTGAACTAAAAATGAGAACACAAGTCACATTCTAGATTTAAGAACATTTCCTCACAGCCATGCTAATGTGCTTTCTTCTCAGCCGTAAGTTGGGAGGACAGAATACTGACATAAATTGTACTGCCTCTTCAGCCCATCTTTAACACCTCTCAGCAATATTGCTGGGCAGCACTGCTCTCCCCACACTATTTAGTGTGGGGTAGTTTCAAAGTAGCAATTGGTGGATGCCTTGTTGCCCTTTCTCCTACTAGCAGGAAACGGACATCATTGTTCTCCTGAACATGTGGTGGAACAGGGTTGGGAATTCAAGCCTTAATTTGTTGCTGTTTATTTATTTAGACTTAATTTATTTTCAGATTGCTTCTTTGGCAGGTCTACGGATTGCTCAGGAAAGTGATATTCCTGGGCAACAATTTTACAAGTATTGTAAAAATGTTGCCCAAGTACAAAATTACCTGCAGTAATAGAGCTTAGAGTCGCCTGAACTGTGAAATGGGCAGCAAATAAAATTGGACAAATAAATAAATAAAATGGGTATAACTTTTAGGTGGCAGCATTTATGAAATCTATGATACCTACAGTATGCAAAGCAACACCCACCCAATTCTTCCTGAGTGATCAGAAGAGCTGTTCTGAAATACAAAGCAAATACAGGTAGTCCTCGACTTACAACAGTTCATTTAGTGACTGTTCAAAGTTACAACAGCACTGGGAAAAAAGTGACTTATGACTGCTTTTCACACTTACAACCACTGCAGCATCCCCATGGTCATGTGATCAAAGTTCAGAGGCTTGGCCACTGACTCATATTTATGATGGTTGTAAGGTCTCAGGGTCATGTGATCCCCTTTTGCGACCTTCTGACAAGCAAAGTCAATAGGGAAGGCAGATTAACTTAACAATCGTGTTAATAACTGTGATTCACTTAACAACTGTGACAGGAAAAGTCGTAAAGTGGGGCAAAATTCACTTAACAAATGTTTCACTTAGCAACAGAAATATTTAGCTCAACTGGTCGTAAGTCGAGGACTACCTGTAAATCCAAATCAAAAGCTTTCAGTGCTACTGTGCCTTGGGATCCTTCTTTCCTTTCTCTCTCCTGAAGCCAATGTCCTCTACAAATATTTTTTGGTCAAGCAAAATTCCAACATCAACACACACACACACACACACACACACACACACACACACACACACACACACACACACACACACACCATTCCATATTATGCATGGATGCATGTATCTCAGATTCTCTACCAACTTTACAATCTCACCAGCACACATTCATAATGTAGACCCACATCAAACAGCAAGGTTCTTGATGACAGATCTATCCGTCTCCTGAGAGTTTGATATTCTAGTGCAGGGGTTCCCAACCAGGGGTGCAAGACGATATTCCAGGGGGTGCAAAAACTTGGGTTTAGAAGTTTCAAGATTATAGTGTACATGCATAATTATATGCATATAATTATTTACTTTTGTAAGGGGTGCAAGAATATATCAGAAGGGGTGCGGGGTATAGAAAAGGTTGGGAACCCCTAGAATCTAGTGCAATGAGAAAGACTAAATGTCCATTCTCTGTGTCAGCCAAAACCAAAATAGCAAGAGAGAAACAGCACTCAAGGACTGGAAGAGAAGGTCTTTCCAGATCTGTCTGCAGCAGATCAGCAGATCTCTCTTTCAGAGGGCATCATCCACTGGATCATGTACAACAGAGGTCCCCAACCTCCGGTCCATGGACCGGTAGTGGTCTGCGGCATGCCAGAAACCGGTCTGCACAAACAAGCGAAGCCCCATCCGCGGGATGCAGGCAGAACGTGAAAACACCCCCCCTCTGGTCTGTGGAAAAACCTTTTCCCATGGAACTGGTCCCTGGTGCCCAAAAGGTTGGGGCCGCTGATGTACAAGACACCCTGAATTGTTCACAAAGGAAGTTTTGGGTCAGGCAAAAGAAGCAAAACCCCACTTATAAACTGATACAACTGATGGCTCTTGCAGTGGGCTGGGGAAGAGATAGAGGTAGTCTCATGAGAACATGTATTTCATGAAGAGTAAAGTGTTGTGCTACAGGCTGTCACTAATTCATCCAAAGATTTCTGCTTTTTCTTTTCTTATTAAGAGGAAATTCAGAGTACATTAAAAAAAAAAACCTCCCCCCCCCTTAAGAACCCAATAACATAACAACAGTAATAAAAACAGAATCCAAGTAAGCAAAAACCTGAACAATTAACCAACGGCAGAGCCAAAATTAACAACAAGCAAGGTCAGAATTGCCCAAACATTTTTGTTCAGTGGGCAGAATTTAGCCTTTTCAATAAACTGGACAAAATCTCAGCCTGCCATGTTTCCTTGGGATGAGAACTCCTTCATGCTGAGGCCATAATTGAAAAGACCCTGCTCCAAGAAACATATACTAATTTTGTTTAACAAAGAATCTCAATAGTAAAGGGTTTTATGGCTTTGATGTTGAAACAATCCTCAAAGGCAGAGGTGACGAATAATGGCCCCTTTATGACTTGTGGACTTCAACTCCCAGAATTCCTGAGCCAGCCAGTTCTGGGAGTTGGAAGTCCACAAGTCATAAAAGGGCCATCGTTCACCACCCCTGGTCTAAGATATCCAGGAGGTAGTCATGCCAGTTTGTAGAGCGATGCATCGTGACTGGTCAGCTCCAGTCAGCAACCTGACAACTGAACTCATAAATTATCAGTTGCTTTTTTTAGTAATCTACATAGATTCCATTACTGTAATAGAGTGTAATTGATGTAATTAGAGTATGAATGATTATGACAATGTGTCATAATCCAGTGGTTTATCCAATGTATTTAGGAAAAGGACGTTGCTTTTTCTAACTTTCACTCACCCTCTTAAAGCAGCAATGGGTTTAAGAATTTGCAGGGGTCTTGGGGCAAGGGTATTTCTCTAGGAAGCAAAAATAAAGATTAGGTTTCCAACCAGAATTGATTAGATTTGATCCACTGAATTTACTTATGTAATGGCTACTAATATACTTGAAGATCTGAGCTGCTTGCAAAGCATGGGGGTTGAAGCCTTCCTTTAATGAAGCCCGTGGGCCTTGTTTAAGACCTGGAGACATTTCTGAAAATAAAAATTATCCTGGAGGTTGATAAGTTTGCTTTCTTACTAATCTTTTCTCCCTCCTTTTTTAATTACAAGAGTTTTTGTAAAGTTTTTTAAAGGACAGAGAATTTGATGGATGCCAATGAAGCTGCTTGCCATGATACCTGCACTTTTAGATGCCATCTTAAGAGATCCTTGACTTAAGAGCTCTGTGAATTTTGGTTCAAAGGCTAGAAAAAGAAGAAAATGGGATTTCAACCATGGATGAATATTCCTTCTTTATAAAATTGTAGTAAGCAAGGACTTTTACAAACCACATCCCTGTATTCCAACGGTAGTATTCTTCATTTTATAGGTCTCTGTTGCTTAACAATGCAATTTGGCAAGAAAACCTGGTTATTAGACTGTAAGTGCAATTACTGATCTGTTCAATGTTTGGGAAGCCCATGCACCTGGACACACCAAATAAATATGCCTGTATACTAAAACAGAAATCATGTTTATGTCGGAGAGGAGGAACATTAACTAAAAATCAGAGAACTCTTTGTACTGAATGCCAAGCTGCTGAAGCAAAAAAAAAAAAAAAAGACTTGGGTGAAAAGACTCGAATGCAATCATGTTTCAATACACAGCTCCAGGATGGCCAAAGCAGCAAAGTTGGGGGAGAGGAGGAAATCCACTCTGATCATGAATGTGAGCTTGTTATCGTTGCTTTTCAGGGGGAAGGGAAGCCGGAAGAAGGATCATGCTGGCTAATTGAAGCTTACAATGCAGTCACATTTAAGCACTACATTTTAATTATAAACTAGTGACAGCACAGTCTCACGTTGTGCTTGCCCATTTCAAGTATAAGTACATATATAGGAATCTTCCTCTTCATTATCCTGTGTTATGCTAGCAGGCAGGTGCTTAATGACATATTTAATGCTAAAAGCAAGTTTTGGGTTAACTTTTACAATAAATAGCAGTTAAAACTGGGGCAAGTTAGGGGACAGCAGAAACCATTGCCATATACAGCGTATCCCTGTATTCTGGTCATATTTCTCATTAAGAAATTACTACAGATAGTCCTTGAATTATAACAATTGAGCTCAAAATTTCTGTTGCTAAGCAAAACAATTGAGTTTTGCCCCTTTTTATGACTTTTCTCTTCACAGTGGTTAAGCGAATCACTGCAGCTGTTAAGTTAGTAACATGGTTGTTAAGTGAATCTGGCTTCCCCATTGACTTTGCTTGTCAGAAGGTCACTAAAGATGACAACATGACCCCGGGAGACTGCAACCATCATAAATGCCAGTTGCCTAGCATCCAAATTTTGATCACATGACCATGGGAATGCTGCAACGGTCGTAAGTGCGAAAAACAGCCATAAGTCGCTTATTTAGTGTGGATGTAACTTTGAACAGTCACTAAATGAATGGTTGTAAGTGAAGTCAATATAACAATAGGGAGATGAGCAAACATCTTAGGGGGACACTTTTAAAATTCAGGGGATTTTGATAAGCTGAAACAAAGAGTAGAAACCAAAATGATGAATTTCAACAGAATTACAAGTTTTGCTTGGGGACCATAAGTGGCAGCAATATATGTGGGAAAAAAAGTCTGAATATGACCCAGCAGTGTAAAGTGACTGCAAAAAGAACACAAAAGTCCTAGGATGCATCAACAGAGGTACACTGGAAGATCAAGAAAAGTCACTGTTCCTGAAATATTTGTTTGTCAAACATGTACAAGATAGCAGGTATAGGTATAAACATAAACATAATCAAAGTGAATACAGATAGATGAGGACAATAGGACAGTAGGACAGGGACGGTAGGCACGGCTGGTGCGCTTATGCATGCCCCTTACAGACCTCTTAGGAATGGGGTGAGGTGCACTCAATTCTGAGCACCACGTTTTAGGAAAGAGACAGATAAACTGAAACATGTCCAGAGAAGAGCAACCAAGATGATAAGGAGTCTGAAAGGAAAAACTTGGAAGGAACTGTTAAAGGTGCTGAGACATGACTCTAGTCTTCAAGCAACTGGAAGGTTGTGTTGCAGAAAATGGAGCAGACGTATTCAAATTGTTTTGGAAATAGTAAGAATGGACTTAAATTACAAGAATCCAGATTTTGGTTGAAAAAAAATAATGCCAAGAGCTAACAATGGATTAAGAATGGATCAAAAAAAGATAGATATTCTTCACTGGAGATGTTTTAAGTACCTAATACAACATTTCCCAGCCTTGGCAACTTTAAAATATATGGACTTCAACTCCCAGAATTCCCCAGCCAGCATACACTGACTTTATGGATTTCTACAGTGGGCAGGGGGTTGGACTAACCATAAGGTCCATTTTGGTCTTTACATTTTACGATTCCATGATTCTTTCAAGATCAATCTAAAGTGATTAAATAATGCAGATGATAAAGCAGTATGTTAACCATATTTTAATCTCCGTGAAATTTTGAAATGCACTTTTTCAATAACTTAATTTGAAAACGTATTTCATCTTGATGGGACCAAATAATAATTGCAATGCTTTCAGAATTTTACAAGTGAGCTGTGCCATTTGTCCTTTGATTTTTATTCTGTAAAGTTGTGGGACATATTATCCTGATAAATTCCTTTTTTGCTACTTATTCCGGTCACTTAGTTGCTGGCCCCTTGAGCCAGAAAACATTTTCTTCTGCTTTATAATAAAGGCACTCCCCCTTCTTCCAGAGAATCGTAAATTGCTAAGGCTACAAAATTGGAATTGTGGCCATTAATATTGAGCCGTTGCTTAGCAGTTAAGAAAGAGGAAACTATTACAGGCATGATCTAGGCTGAAGCCTCTGTGTGGGAGGGTTTATGGCGGCAGTTAATTTCCCAAGATGCAACTGGACTTTGATAGGTAGGTATAGGAGAGCCATAGATGAGAGCTGTATAATCAGCAGCATCTGCAGCAAACTGTGATGATATCAACACAGACACAATGATTATGCATGTGATGACATCATCATATAAATGTCACTATTAAGTATGTACTTTCTCTCATCTGATGATAGGCACAGACCCTGTGATTGTGAGAGAACTAGAGATGCTATAATGCTTTAAGTCCAATTTTCTTTTTGCAAACATGAAGAGAACAAAACCATTGTTTCTCTGATGCTCATTTGTTTTTCTAGTTTATTTTTTAAAATTTGGTTAGTGATTAAGGTGTTGGTGTAGAAACTAGAAGACTGTGAGTTCTAGTCCTGCCTGAGGCACACACACACACAAAACAAAAAACTCAACTGGGTGACTTTGGGCCAGGCACTCTCTCTCAGTCCAACAGGGTTGTTGTTGGAAAAATATAGGAGGAAAGAAAATTAGTTATATTTCTCCACCTTCAGTTATTTATAAAAATAATAAAGGCAGAATACAAATAAATAAATAAATCCTTTGGCTGACCAATCCCTTGAGTGAGCAGGGATAAGAACACCTCTTCCTTTCACTCTCTCTCTCTCTGCTACTCTGCCATGCTTTTAGTCAATTTCAAGTCAATCTTATCACTAAATCTAACCATGATCAAATTTCTAACCAATTTTCCCATACACTGAAAACACTCTGGGTTGACTCCTGCTTCTTCCTCTTCCTCACAGACTTCTAGTTAAACTTCCAGAAATAAAATAGCTCTACAATTTTTACACACAGAAGCCATAATTGACTTAATTAATTGTTGTGGATGGGGGGGGGGGAGAGAAGGAAGGAAGTAGGAATCCAGTGGAGAAAAAAAATTAACAGTTTTGAAGGAAAATTGCATCCAAAGGATCAGTTGGAATGGGTGTGGTATGTTTCTGATGAGATGTAAATTCCGTGTGACTACATATTTATAGGAACTATTCGAACAACACACTTAATTCAGTCACTAACCCAATCAAATCTCCTTAATGCTTCTATCTGCACATAGTCACCTTAAAAAAAATAATCTACTTTTTGGGGGTGATTCTTGAACTGCCTTCTTCAATCACTAATGAGCTGCCCAATGAAGCTGCTTGTGGCGTCCACACCTTGGAAGGGAAGGGAGGCCCACAGATGTCGCTTTTCCCACATGACTTCTGTTTTGTGGAACTGTGTTGTGCCAGAAGTTTAATTAGCCCCACCTCCCTCAGAGTTGTTTTCTGAGAAAAAAAAGACCAAGCTTTCCTAGAAGGCACATTAATCAAAGCGACTCTATTTATTTTGTCTACTGATTAGTTTGTTAATATACCATATTTCATCAATTTTAAAATTACTTTTCACCATGGATGTTTTTAATGCATGTTAGTTTGGTACTAGTCTGAGATTTTTATTAGTTTTTTTTATTTATTGTTGATCACACTTGTCTGCTGCCAGACTTCTGTTTGTGAAATAAAATACCCCCACTGCCCCCCAATGGGCAGTTATACAGTGGAAGGGGAGGAGTGTGTGATGCGGGAGCAAAGTGAAAGCCATGAATTTTAATACCATCCTAAAGATCTTTGGATATGATGTGTGGAGGATGATGTTAAAGTTCCTTCATCCCCTGCCTATCAACAAGAAGTGACAAAAGCAATTACGGCATGGGCTTGCTTAGTCTCATAACATGACGCAGTAAAATTAGGGGCAAATTAAGTTACAGAAATGATGTGCAACTTCATTAACTTCAGTTAATTTTATCCAATTGCAGCCACAGCTGCCAAGAAAACAAGTCGCAGCCATATTCGACAGGAACAAAACACTTCTATTCGGATTCCCAAGGTCCAGTTTAGATCGGCAAGAGTTATTTAGTATAATTCAGAACGCCATTTGGAATGGAAACACAGATTCTAAACCATCTGTTGGCTGTTTATTCTTTCATCGGGCAGAACAGGTGCATTCTGAGGAACAGGATAACATGCAGGATAACATATGTGGCAGTTGAAGAGGTATGAGAAATAAAGGAATTACATAAATCGCATTAGGCCAAATCAAAATAGGGATTAAAATAGCTAACCAACTGTAGAAAGAAAAAGAGATCTGATGAAGTAGATAAACAATGGTTAGATGAAGTGAGCTACAGTACAGGAAGTCTTTGAGTTACAACCATTCATCAGTGACCGTTTGAAGTTACAATGGCACTGAAAAAAGTGACTTATGACCATTTTTCACACTTATGGCTGTTGCAGCATCCCCATGGTCATGTGATCCAAATTTGGATGCTTGGCAACTGACTCATATTTATGATGGTTGCAGTGTCCTGGGGTCATGTGATCACCTTTTGCCACCTGACAAGCAAAGTCAATGAGGAAGCCAGATTCACTTAACAACCATGTTACTAACTTAACAATTGAAGTGATTCACAAAACAACTGTGGCTAAGTTGTAAAATAGAGCAAAATTTACTTAACAACTGTCTTGCTGAGCAACAGAAATTTTGGGCTCAATTGTGGTTTTAAGTCGAGGACTACCTGTACATGTGGATGAAAAAGATAATGATGCTAGCAGAATTTTTAAAATAAAACACACACACACAGAGGGAATAAGGGAGGGAGAGAAATGGAATAAAGGAAGAGATGGTTAGTGACAATAACAGGTGACAGCCTCCTAGTCCTTTGCAGCAATTGGCATCTAAAGAATTGGGCCCAGCTAACTCCAAGCATTCAAATTACTAACAAGGACAAGAAATTAGTTTATCCTTTTCTCACATGGGTAAGATCTCCTTTCCTTAGAGCAGGGCTGTCAAACTCCCAGCCGGCGGGCCGAATGTGTCACGTGGCCACACCCCCACCTGGTTAAGCAAAGGGGGGGAAAGTCCTGATACATCATGTGATGCCACCATGACGACGTGAGTTTGACACCCCTGCCTTAGAGAATGTTATGGTCCAGACTAAGAATCCTTCTCAGTCAAGGAAGATAACCAGAAGATTGCATCCCAAAAGTCAGACCCTGTAATTCCAGGCCTCAACAATGATGCTGAGCCAGCAACTCACCCCACTCCCATGCTTTGGATTTTGCAGAACGCTAAGACCATCTAAAGACAGATAGGTATCTTATACCAAAGAGAGCTAAAACCTGAAGTGCTACTCAAGCAAAAGCAGCTGAGGGAATACAAGGCCATTTCTTGCTAATCAAGGCCATCCATTTAGGGAGCAACCTGGGCATGACAAATATGGACCTGCCTCGATTCCTTGCTACAAAAACATCCCTATATTTGATTTTTGTTTACTTCTGGACTTTCCCATTCATTTATCCCTTTGGACACTATTTCACAATGAGCTTGCTTTTGTGTTCTGACATGAATTTAAGAGTATGAGATTTAGCTTAATGAAATTAGTGGGGTAATAGCTTAGATAATAAGCTCTCATTTCTGAGGCTGAGATCCAGTGCAGCTAACTCATTGGAAAAAGTTGGAATCAGGTAACAATCTCTTCTACAGGGGGAAGGCCAAGGAAGGTCTGGGTTGCCCAATTTAGAATTGAAACAACCCAAAACAGGAGAATTTGGTGGTAAATCACCCATTAAATTTAAGCTTGTGCAAGAGAGATTTGCTGCATCATTTTGTACCCTCTCCATTAGGCTTGCTGTGCTAATGTCAACATTCAGCAGCCATTTACTAGAGAAGGAATTTGTATCTCAGAGACCAGGGTTTCCATGAGGATTTGAATGCTAATGCTTCTCATTTGAGTCTTGCTGGGAAGAAGGATGTTATTAGCTGGAAGGAGTGGGGACTTTTCACCTTAACATGGATAGAACTTTCTCTCTCCCTCCCTCTTTTTAAGAAGATCCTCAGGTATCTAGCTCTTTGTAGGGTTGGCTTTTTAAAAAAAATCATGCCAGGACAAAACTATCACAGAGAATCAGCTGGATTTTAATTAAATCAATAAACATTCTAATTCCTTTCTTACTTTGTGTTGCTTTAGGATAGTATAGGATCTCTGTCAACCTCCACTACAATTAGAGAGACTGATACAGATAGTGAAAATCAGACTTTCTAAATAACTATATTAAGCTCCTCAACCTGATACAATCTTCAGATATGTTGGAACATGTGTTTGAGTGGAAATTCTGGAAGATTCAGTCCTGTACATCTGGCGCCAGTTTAGGGAAAGTCAGATTATGGCTAGTATTTATCACAAAAGAAAATGCAACAGAAATTATTTTCTTTTCAGTGTTAGATATTTTTTTCCAAATTTGATTTATGGTCAAATAATTTAAAGACATCTCTTTCAAAGAGTCCTGAAAAATAGGCAACCAATTATTTGTTGCATTTAAACTTCTACCAATTGATTTGTCCTATATACAAATAGTTTTTTCAGTTTGTGTGTGAAAAAAAGAAACAAGCAAGTTCAGTAATACTGAAGAAATTATTCCCTAGATAACTTGTCCAGCATTACTGAATTGATCTTGTTGCAATACATAAATGCAACTTTTAGGGGGGTATGATTATCTGTGCTTGCCTCTTTCTTTTATTGATCATTTTTAAATGAAAAAAGGCAAACAAGCAAAAGGGAAAAAAGAAAAAAAAGTAGTACAGAAATATATCTGTAAGTGGGCAAAAGAATTACTAAGATTTACAATTAATGTACAGAATATATTTAATTAGAAATTGGATGGATGGATAGATGGAAGACATGTACTCCAACTAATATACAATATTTATAGACATTTGAATTCCTTTTCTGTCTGATTAGTTAGTTCTATTTTTCTTAAAAGCCATATTCTAGATACTTATATTTGCCTTGCTACGTAATATATTGTATTACGAAGGCATTTTTTGCTTAAATTTGGTTAAACTTCTGTTAATGCTGCCAATTTAGCCATTACAGAATATTCTCCAAGTGTAAGTTCCCTGTCTTGATATCCTCAGAAACATATCTTTCTTCCAATGTTGTGCAGAATTTTTCCATGGTATAACATGTATCTTAATAAATTATGCTATTTTTGTTAATATGTTTTGGGGTTATAAGTAAAAATTATTTTAGTTTCATTTAAAACTATTTCTGAAGTTCTCTGAATAGTGTTCTTTATTTCTTTCCAATACTTTTGAGGGTTTGTTTTTTACATGTCTACTACTTATGGTAAAATGTTCCTTCTTGTGGCATTACTATGTGAATTATCTATCTTGACATTTACTGAAGATGTTGTGAACAGTACACAAATGAAATTTGGATGCTGGACATATTTTAAGGCATACATCTTATGAAGAATAAGATCAAGGATGGATAATCCTAACCTGCCTTCTAGACCAATTTAGAATAACCCCAAAATATATTAATATTATTCTACACTAGATGCCAGAGAGATTTTTGGGGGAAGGGGTAGGAACAGACTGATGTATCACATTTAAAACACATTGCATTAAAGTGTGATTTCAATTTTATCAGAGCAGCAAGACAAATAACATAATTATGGAGCTTACCAGGAAGACCTTACGAAACACCTGTAGCAACACTGAAATACCAAAAAATCAATGGGAGAAGGTAATAAGGGTGGTGTCCATGGGGGCCATGAACAGCTCCTGCAGATTGGGGAAGAGGTGCTAGTTATTCACCCTATGTTTGCAGATAAAATATTTCGGAATATGTAGTGTGAATCAATCATTAGAGCCTCATAGCTTTTAAAGAAAGTCTATGTGAGGCAGGACAAAGGATGACAAGTTGGACATTTTGCTATTGCTTTTGTTTTATTCTCAATTCTTCTATGATTTAAGATTCTCAAGACCTAGATTAGGTCTAAAAAGAGTTCTATTTAGAACAGAATGGCCATTAACATTTGCCCTACTACTATATCCTAGATCAGTACAAATGGATCGATCAGCCTTAGGAATACCGAGGAGCGCCTGCTATAACTACGTACTTCTAACTGAATTACTGATTTTGTTCTTGTTCCAACAGAACTACAGCAAAATTACACTAGAAACCAAATCCTCACGCTGAGGCTCTCAAGAGCTAACTTGTCATTATGACATCATGCATTTGGCTCCCTGCCCCCCCCCAACCCCCAATATTTTCCCATTGGTTAAATAAAAGACTAGGGTAGCATAGTACACATCTTATCTTCTTTGGTGTACCTGCTCCAATGTTTTTCTGGAACCATGTGTAAAAAACACTTTTGAGGGACAGAGCATTATTCTGCAGAAAATCATGACCTGTTGAAGTCAAGCACATTTTCTTGCTCCAAACAACTCAGATACAACCTCGGATAAAGTAATGGCTATTTCAAGTACATGGCACATCGGAATTTTACCAACCTAGACTGGACTAGACTAGATTTATGTTACCTGGTATTCCTAGTCAGGAAGATGAACAAACAGAGTTAATTTTTACAATAGTGAATGTAAGATCAAACTACTTTTTAAATAAAAATGGAGAGGTCTTAAAATCTATCAGCTAGCAAATCACACATAGAGCTGAATATAATCCTCCTATCAGACAATACAACATATTATTCTCAAAAAACTGGTGTAACATAATGGTTAGTTACTATCTTATAATTTCCACGCCTAATGTGGAATGCAGACTGGGTGACCTTGGATTAATAATTATTTATCAGCTCAGCCTTTTTCAAGGGGCTTTTGTGAAAATTTAATGATGGAGGAGAAACTGTCTTTAAGATAAAATGAATATGCATGCATATATATTTACCGGTATATATATATATAAGCTATATACCGGTATATATATCTATATATCTATATATCTATATATCTATATATCTATATATCTATATATCTATATATCTATATCTATATCTAGATATAGATATATATACACACACACACATATACAGTACATATACATATACATATACATATACATATACATATACATATACATATACATACACACACACACACACACACACACACACACATATATATATATATATATAAGATATATTATACATACATATACATACATCTATATCTATATCTATATCTACCTATATCTATCTATATCTAACTATATCTATCTATATATCTATATATCTATATATCTATATCTATATCTAGATATAGATATATATACACACACACACATATACAGTACATATACATATACATATACATATACATATACATATACATATACATATACATATACA
>QLTV01002260.1:834211-857266 GCA_003457575.1 Thermophis baileyi
TGGAGACTTCGCCCACCCACCCGGACGCCGCCATTTGGGTTCTTTTACCCTCTGCGCATGCGCAAAGCATTCTGCGCATGCGCAGAGGGTAAAAGAACCCAAATGGCGGCATCCGGGCGGGTGGGCGAAGTCTCCCGCTTCTGTCGCTACCGGCTGTCCGGCGACCCGCAGGCACGGCCGAACCGGGAGCATTTCACCCCTGCAGTGATGGTGGCACCAAGATGGCGGGCTAACGCGCGCAGCAACCCCTGTGAAATGGTCATTCGACCCCCAAAGGGGTCGCGACCCACAGGTTGAGAACCGCTGTTCTAGAGTCTCAACATATTTTTTTACATGGTGGAGACCAAAACTGGATGCAGTATTCCAAATGTGGTCTTACCAAAGTATTATAAAGTGGTATTAACACTTCATGTGATCTTGATTATATCCCTAGGTCCGTGATGGGAACCTATGGCATGCATGGGCACACAAGCCATCGCCCAGCTCAGCTCCACCGCGCATGCGCGCACGCCTCCCGCCGGCCAGCTGATTTTTGGGTATCTGCCGCACATGCATGGAGGGCAGGACGCATCCCCAGGCTCCGGAGGCTTTCCTCGAGCCTCCAGGAGGGCAAAAATGGCCTCCCCCAGGCTCTGGAGGCCCTCTGGAGGGGGCGGGGGGAACGCGGGGAGTCACGCATGCATGCGTGGGGGGCGCACAGGGGTCGCACGCACATGCACGGGGGCGGGCGGGGGGTCATGCATGCATGCGCAGGGCGCGCACAGGGGGGTGTCGCGCGCGCATTGCATTATGGGTGCCGGCATACACACGCGCTTTCGGCACGCGACGAGAAAAAGGTTAGTCATCACTGCCCTAAGTTAATGCAGCCTAGGACTGTGTTGGCTTTTTTGGCAACTGCAGCATACTGCTGGCTCATATTTAAGTGATTGTTCTGTGTCTTTGGATTAGGTATTCTTTGTCCAAATTTAGCCTTGCCCTGATGTGCATTGTGGATAACAAAAATTTCTTCCTGGCATACCTTCCACATAGATGTAATTTGTGTGGCTTCTTTCTAATGGTATACTCATGCACTTCAACATCAATATAGGATTTCTGCTCACGGACTGAATCAGCTTGGACAACTTGGCCTGAACAAGTTGGCAGTGTTTGAAATTTTCTCCATTTTTAGATGTTCTTTCAAGCAGATATTCCTCCAGACAGTGAGATGATTAAGGTCCAATTCTTTGGCAATCTCTTTAAATCCTTCCATAGACTCATAGGCATCTCCAACCTTTTTTCTGAAGGTCTCAGAGAGCGCTTTCGATCTAGACATACAATACCAGACTTCAATAAACAAAGAGAAAATCAAATTAAACATCTCAGATTCCTTCTACATCCACTCCAATGATGTTCTAACCATTTGCACCAGATCTGGTGCACTTGATTCTAATTTTAAATATTTAAGTATTGGAGGTAGTAATAAATCTATTTACTTTTCTCAATGCAAAATTTGCAATTATGTTCATTTAACCTACTACAATAAACGATAAAATGTAAATGGTGCATGTTGTTTGTTATATTATATTCCCTTTATCTATAAATATACAGATAGTGTGTGACTTATGACAATTTGGTCCAGAATTTTCATTGCTAAGCAAGGTGGCTATTAAGTTAATTGTGCCCAAATTTATGACTTTTTTTTCACATGGTTTTTAAGTGAATCACTGTAGTATTAAAGTGAATTGTGCAGTCATTAAACAAATCTGGCTTTCCCTATTGATATTGCTTGCTGGAAGCTGGCTGGGAAGATCACAAAGGTGATCGCATGACCCCAGAATGCTGCAATCATCACAAATACATGCCAACTGACAAGCATCCAAATTTTAACCACATGACCGTTGCAGTTGTAAGTGCAAGGACTGTAAGCCACCTGTGATGGCTCCCTCGGGCACCAGTTCGGATGATGGGGAAGATCCGGCTCCAGGGACATCTGACAGAGACAGTGGGGAGTACCAGGAGGAAATGGAAGGCTCTGTGGCAGATTCAGATGGTCTAGGTGAGGCCATGCCAGGAACGTCGGGGGAACCTAGAGGAGTGGCTGGATAAACAGTCAGCTTCACAGGCAGGAGAGGCACAGCTGCAGCCGGCCAGCAGAGGAATTGCCATTCCAGCCTGATCCAAAGTTGCACAGTGCTGAGAGGTGGGAGACACAATGGAGGTTGGCTGTGCTGTTTTCCCTGGATACCATCTTGGGCAAGGAGAAAGAGCCGGCTCCAGGGATTTCGGCAGGGGAGGTATGTGGAGGAGGGGTGAGAAGTTATCCAGGGCTCTGAGCCAGGAGTGGTCAGGCTCAGTGGAGAGGTCACCGGAGGGGCAATCAGACAAATGGCCGGCTGACGGAAGAAAAGGACAGGCACAGCTGCAGCTGGAGAGAACAGAGTCCCCGCAGGAGGAGGAGGTGGGAGAAGGTGCACAGCTGCAACTGACCATCCGTGAATTTGCAGGGCTGAGAGGAGGCAGACACAATGGAGATCAGTGAGGCCACTCATGAGAGGATAGCCTTGCTCCTCCTGATGAGCTGCACCAATCAGGGGCTATTTAGCCCAGCACATGGAGCAAAGTGTCACTGGGAACAATTCGTCAGTTTGTTGCTTTGTGTTCATTCAGCCATCGTGATTCTTGCCATGGATGTATACCTTGACTCTGCTTTCAGAATTTGGACTTGCCTCTTGGACCTTGAACTTGGATTTTGTTTTGGTGATTTATGCTCAGACCGTGGACTTGTATTTGGACTCAGGGGACTTTATGGACTTGCTCTGTGTTTCCAGATGGGGGAATTGGATTCACTGAGTTTTGCACTAGTTCCTGTGTAGGGATGAACCCTGGGGAATACTATTTGGAGTTGGAAAGTCCCAATAAATACTTCAACTCTTGGGCTGTGTGCATGTGTGGAGCAGGACAGGATATTATGAGGCTACTCATAAGAAAGCAACCTTGCCCCTCCTAATAAGGTGCACTTGTCAGCGCCTATTTATTTTGGCATTTGGAGCCTAGGGGTTGTTGGAGATAACCGTTCATAATCCATCCATCCATGAACTCTCTTGATTCACTGCCTTGGATTCATTGAGACTGTGTTGCCGTCATTGTGCCTTGATCCCATAGACATCAAGCTTCCTTTATCGGGCCTTAAATCTTTATTGGGCCTTTATATTGCTATTGTTTTGTCTTGATCCCATTGAAGTCAAGTTGCCTTTGTTGTGACTTGAACCCATTAAAGCCAACCTGGCTTCATCATGACTTGAATCTGCTGGAGTCATGTGGCTTTCATTGTGCCTTGAACCCATGGAAATCATGTTTGCCTTGGCCAAGACTTGAACCCTGAGCATCATGGGGCTTCCAACCTGTGGTGACATTCCAGTGCCATAGACACAGAAAAGACTGCAGCCAGACTTGCCTCCATTGCCTTTGTTACACACTGGTCGTTTGAAACGGACTTTAAAAAATTGCTCATGTGGAATTGGGACCTGGGGAATGACTATGGGGTTGGTTGTGTGAAATAAACATGCTTACTCCACTTGTGCTCTGTGTGTGTGTGTGTGTGTGTGTGTGTGTGCGTGCATGCACACGTGTGTGTGGACTGGGACAGGACATCACCTTTTTCAGTGCCATTGTAACTTTGAATGGTTGCTTAATGACTGGTTAGAAGTTGAGGATTACCTGTAATTGAAATGAAGATTAATAACTGTACATGGAAATATGTTGAAAAAGTCAAAAATGTAAATGGAGTGTATTTACTTTTTCACATGATGAAGAAAGAGAAGATGACAAACTAGATGTTAGAACAATCTGTGAAAACTGCCAAGAAGATAAGAGAAGCCAAAGCCAAGGACAAAAATCTCAGGAACGAACATGACAAAGAGTTTCAGAGTCAAGAGGCAGTATTACAGCAACATCTGTACAGACACTGAAGATTGAAACAGACATAGGAAAACAAGGAAAATCTTGTTTTGGATTTTCAGTTGAACTGGAAAAAGGATGCCAATAGATAAATAGGGTAGTAACAGATTCAAAGGATACCAAAGAAAAATGGAAGCAGTACATTAAAATAAAGTATAGTAGAGATGTCAACATATAAGATACCTTAAAAGATATTTCCTACTTACATGAATCTCTAATACTACTACAAGATGAAGTTACATCAGCACTCTGATCATTACCAAGTCAGAAGACTATAGAAAGTGAGGGAATGTCCATTGATACATGGTAAGCAACAGAAGAAGAATCAGTAAAGGCTCTAATCAAACGATGCTAGCAAATCTGGAGATGACACAGTGACCAACATATTGGAAGAGGTCAATCTGCATTCTAATACCAAAGAGAGAAAGAGATGTGACTATTGTACAATAACCCTAATATTACTTAATATCCTTAAATAAATCCATACTGTATGTGCTTCTGATTTTGATTGTGTCAACTATGTTTGGCTGTGGAATGTACTTAGAAAATGGGGATCCCTGAGCATCTCAAAACTATATACAGGTAACGAAGCCATAGAAGAACACCTGGCAAAACAGAATGACTCCAGGTTGGCAAAAGAGTGAGACAAGGGTAAATCCTCTCTCTCCTTTTTTGTTATTATGATATTTTTATCCCATCTTTTCAATCTATATGTTGAATATATACTGTATTAAGGGAAGCTGGATTGGAAGAAGATGAGTGTGGTTCTAAAACTGGAGGAAGACCTGTGCTATATTAATGCCACCACTCTAATAGTCAAAAATACAAAGGATCTGCAAGGTCTACAGTACTCATAAAAGTAAAAGAAGAAAGTGAAAAAATGGGAGTAAAATTAAATATAAAGAATATCAACATAAAGAATGTTGTCAAACTAATGACATCATGTAAAAACAACCCAGAATTGATAATGAAGATATCAAAATGCTAGAAGAGCCTTTTAGGACCAACCATCAACAAAGAAGAAACAAGAGTCAAAAAATATGCCCCAGATTAGCACTTGGTAAAACAGCCATGAACATCTTAGAAAAGATGTGCAGATGCCATGATGTATCCAAGCCTACAAAGATCAGACTAGTACGAGCCATGACACCGATTAATGTCATGAATGGTGCCAAACTATGACACTGATTGGAAGTGATAGTTGGATTTTGAAAAAGACAGATATGAAGACACTTTGAAATTGGAGAAAACTCTTGAGAATATGATAGACAGACAAGAAAACAAACAAAGGGATTATCAAACAAATCTATCCAAAGTTCTCACTTGAGGCACAAGTGACCAGGCTCAAATTATCCTACCTTGAACAAACTACATGAAGATCTGGGTCTCTGGAAAAGCTCTAATTCTGAGAAAGGTGGAAGGAGAAGAGGATTGCCAGCAGCAAAATGGATGAACTCTGTTACAATGATGATGGTGCATCGTTGGAAGACCTGAGAAACCAGGTTAGGAATAGACTGTCTTTGTGATGGCAAACAGTTGACATTGACTTCATGGTACATAATCAATCAAGCTATCAGGACCAAACTATGCATTACCTTTTTTTGCAATGCAAATTGTTATTTGGACATTAGCCAAAGTTAATGCTCAATAGCCCTATGAATGGTTCCTGATAAAGACTCTTTCTCCTATACATTCACTGGGAAAAGAAACATCTCTGCAGACAAAGCTAGAATTATTCAGTAAGACAGAGTACAGCCTGACCCTTGACTCTGTATACTTGTTGTATACTCTATATATTGTATACTTTTAGGCAGTTACATCATATAATATATAAGGAGCACATAAGTAGTTGAAGCACATAAGTAAGGAGCACATAAGAGCTGAAGAAGCTTCTTGGATGAGAAGCAAAATGTCTTCAAAGAAAAAACAGACAGTCCAGTTGCCTCTTGAAAAAGCACCTTTGAGAGCACATAAGTAGTTCTGTATTCTTTGTTCATTCCAAACCACCCATCATCTCATTTTATATCTGTGCTATATAGCAGAAAAAGCAAATCTAATATTGTGGTGAGATTTTGTCAGATAGGGACAATTTAAGTCTGATCTTGGCTAATCAACATAGCCTAGCTTACAGGTTATTATGAAGATAGAATTGGTATTAGAGAGAAGCCTGAATGCCACCCTGAGCCCTTTGGAAGAAAGATCTCACACACACACACACACACACACACACACACACACACACACACACACACACACACACACACACGCTTTGCATATGGTACAATGACCCATTTACTAATAATGGTAATTAGTACCAATGTACCCTCATTTAATAGGAGCATTTTCTATTGGTGAAATACAATAGTCATTAATTTTATTTATTTGACACCATGTCAGCTTTTAAAACACACTGTTAAAACTGCACAGTCTACCTTCTCAGACCTTGCTTTTTGTTACTACCAAGAATTGTAGGTATTTTCATTGCCATCAGTAGGTGGCATATATATAGCATATAGCATGAAGATGTAACTGTAAACTTATTTATCCAGTTGCAAATGTTCCTTAATGTTTCTTAAGGAATGTGAACAGAAATTCTTAATACAAATGTAATTCATAAAGAGAAATATCTGCATATCTGATACTGAATTTAACTTCTAAATACTGTAAAATTTTTACAGCATGATTTTAGAATCCATACACTTGTTAATTTAAAATTTTACAAATACATCTTAGTCAGTCCAGGAGGAGATCAACCCTGACTGCTCTTTAGAAGGCCAGATCCTGAAGATGAAACTCAAATACTGTGGCCACCTAATGAGAAGGAAGGACTCACTGAAGAGCCTAATGCTGGGAAAGATTGAGGGCAAAAGAAGAAGGGGACGACAGAGAATGAGGTGGCTGGATGGAGTCACTGAAGCAGTTGGCGTGAGCTTAAATGGACTCCAGAGGATGGTAGAGAACAGGAAGGCCTGGAGGAACGTTGTCCATGGGGTCGCGATGGGTCGGACACAACTTTGCAACTAACAACAACAAAAAAGCCATATCTGATTACTTAGAAGCCTTTCAACAGAAATGTCAGGCGATTGGAAAGAACTTGCACATCCTACTGTTATTCAGGTCAGTATTAATGTATAATCTGAGAAATGTTTAGCTAAATACAGAAATTGGACTCATAGTTGCAAACCAATACAATGGCAAGTCCAAACCATACATAATTAGCAGCAAACTTCAGCAAGATATTTGAGACTTACACCAGAGTAAAAATAATTGAGACAAGGCTTTGAAAATAACAACATCATATAAAAAAGACAATGATTGTAGGAGAAAAGTATCAAATTCACACTTTAAAATGTCATCTATTCCAAACAAAGAAACAAACAAAAAATAAAGAAATGTAGTGACCTTCCATTACCATTTCTGCCAATTGACTTATTCAATTATTTCAAAACATTATTTTCTTTGTGGGGATACCACAGGACCCATGCCACTTAAACAATACTATGATTTCTATTTCATAGATGTCTTTGGTTGAAAGGTTATTTATTCAGTGAAAATTGCTCATAATAATCCAATGTCTTTGAAAATGCATGATCATACTGTTCGCTTTCATTCATATTTTTTTTTGGCGGGGAGGGATTATAATTTAGGAGGATATTGTAATTCAGGAGTAATAGAAGTCTAAGATTGTGAAACTGTAATTTGATAAGTTGAGATCTAACTTTCTGTAAGTAACATCATCTAACCATGATTAAATTATGAAAGTAAATTTTTGGGTGTCTTTATATATATTTCTCATCTGAATCATTAGATTTGCTATCTGGGAATATTTGAAATTTATCTACATCACCTGTACATCGCCTTTGCCTGGATTAGAATATGTTACTCCTACCAAATGACACTTGCTGAAACTCTGTACCCATCAACTTCTTGTAACACTCTACCAATTTACTAAAACCATTTGAATTTTCAGCATTTGAAAGATGGAAAGTAATTCTGGAAAAGTTTACTGAATACAGCAGGGATTTGCTATTGAAAATAAATTCAGTAAGCTGAAGAAAGAAACACTTAGAATTTTGATTTCACTAATTCTTCCATGATTTGAGTCAAGTGCTATTAAGAATGTATTAAACACATGTGTCTTTCTGAAATTAGCTTATTCATTTATCCATCCATCCATCCATCCCACATAAGTCTCTTACCACCCATAATAGAAATACCAAGTCTTCAATACCAAAACAGTCTGAGTTTCTCTCTAGTTCTTTCATCCTTTAAATGGAAGTACTGAAATAAGATTCTACTCCATTTTCTCCTTCTGAATCCAACAAACCAAGGGCAAACTCTTCTTAATTTGAACATGACTTTTAATAGGATATCCAAGCATTGGCATTCCTCGCTATCAGAGTATTCCTGTTTCTACTTATCAAAATGGACCAAAGTGAAATAACATATTTACGGAGAAGTTCTCATGCAGAGGGTATCTTGAAGGAAGTCTTTTTTCAGAGCTTGATTGCTGCTTTGGAGCAAATGTTGATCCTAGAAAAGGGAATTCCTGAGGCATGCAGAAAGTGAAATATGCTAAGCCAAAAAGAACCACCTGTTTTGTTTTCAAGGCCTTAATTGCCAAATGATATTACATATTTGACTGTCTAAGATATACTACATAGATACTTCAGTTACTGAATCACTCCTAATTAGCTCTCTCTGCTGCTATAGCCTTTTAAAAAGGCATATTGTGGAAGGAGGATGCTGCCTGGGTAGCCTGCTGTTAAATTCCCTTGGGCTACATCTTTCTGATTTCATTCTGAGATCTTGTGAAAAGAGTTAGCCAAGAAAACTTTGAGAAACTGGCTAATTAAGAACTGTAGAAAGTTCATTTCTCCTTAAACCAAAATGTATATATTATATTTAATGAAACAGGCATTCAGGTCTAGAATTATGTTTTGTAAACTAAAGTTACAGTGACATGAATGCCTACTGGTGTAAACATGCTTAAATTTGGACATCTTTACAGCAAACACAACAGGGGTATCCAAAAGTGAAATAACACATGGCATGATGTCAGGACTCAAAACCAGGGGTGAAATCCAGCAGGTTCTGACAGGTTCTGGAGAACCGGTAGCGGAAATTTTGAGTAGTTCAGGGAACCGGTAGCGGAAATTTTGAGTAGTTTGGAGAACTGGGAAATACCACCTCTGGCTGGCCCCAGAGTGGGGTGGGAATGGAGATTTTGCAGTATCCTTCTCCTGCCATGCCCACCAAGCCACACCCACCAAGCCACACCACGCCTACCAAGCCATGCCCACAGAACCGGTAGTAAAAAATTTGGATTTCACCACTGCTCCAAAACCAAAACTTACATCCTTGTTTCAAAAAAATGGCACACAGGTATGTAAAGGCAGTGTTTGCATTGCGACAGTACCACACGTGTATGATCATTTTGATATAATCTTAGTTTGCTGCTGATGCCCACCAAGTCATTAATTGTTGGAACTTGCTCCTAAAATAAATGAACGTTTCTGAATTATTCCTGGGTTTTCTATGTGTCACTTCTGTACTATCTGTCATTTAGAATAAACCCAAACATCTGTTTTGCCAAGGTTTGTGGGCTATGTTGTGATGACAGAATTGGGGAAACAGAAGCTGCTATGCCACAAATATTGTTTTGGAAAGAAGCACACTCATACCTCTAGCATCAAAATGAAATAAAACGTGAATATATATTTTTCCCCATCCAGTTTCCACCTGTATCTCATTCTTATTATGGCCAGACTTATTATGGCCAGACTTATTGACCAATCATGCTGGATCAAAGGCTGCTGGAAGTTGGCAATACGTAAGAGCACTGCAATGAGTTTTTGTGCCAGAGGCTCAGCACTCTGACCTGTGGCATTTGTTCCCTCTTTCCATGGTTTATTTTGCCAAAGTTGCTCAGTAACCCTTGCACTTTCTTGTAAGAAGCGTCTAGAACCCATTCTAGCTTAGCTTGGTGGGAGCCAATTAGGACAGCCTTGAGGTTGAGATTTTAGATAAGTCTTAAATCAAAGCTTGTGCCGCCTTGCTAATATCTCAAAAAGGCAGTTTTCAGGAAGACTGATTAGATGCAGTGATCCTTAAGCTGAACCCTATTCCTGCTCTGTGCTCACTCCAAACAGAAATGGGCAAGACTGTTGAATGGAGCATGTAAGTTAATTAGCTGGCCAGTAGGCTTACCCATGATATGGTCACATCTACCGAGAGTAGAGGGTCAAAATCTGTCTATCTACTCTATGTATCTATCTATGTATCTGTCTGTCTGTCTGTCTGTCTATCCATACATCGATCCCTAGCTATCTACCTTTCTATCCATCTCTATGTATCTATGTATCTGTCTATGTATCTATGTATCTATGTAACTATGTATCTATGTATCTATCTATGTATCTATCTATGTATCTATCTATGTATCTATCTATGTATCTATCTATGTATCTATCTATGTATCTATCTATCTATGTATCTATCTATCTATCTATCTATCTATCTATCTATCTATCTATCTATCATCTATCTGTCTCTATCTGTGTATTGTCTATCTGTCTATCTGGCCATCTATCATCCCCCTCCCCGCCCTTTTGAGGAGATTGGGTATTTCCATCTTGCAGTGGCTTTGTGTTCCTACTTTCAGCCCCATTTTTTTAGTTTTTCAGTCAGAAGCCTTTGTAATCTGGCAACTAAATTTCAGTGGCACCACCTCAGGATATTTTGAATGCAAATGAGGACTGGTAGGCTGCATGGTGCTCTCTGATTGTCCGCTCTTGCTTTAGGAGGTATTAGGATTAGGTCTGTCAAACTACACAGAAAGACACATATAAGCAAATGATTAAAGAGAAAGTATTTTTTTCACTTCCTTACTATCACTGTCGTTCTGTGGAATCCAGAATGATAAGGCAAATGACTTTACTGATACTTCCTTCCATTTGCTTACCTATAATCAAAGAAAATAAATCTTTACTTTTTAATTTTCACTCATTTTAAATTTGTACATCATACGATCAGCCCAACTCAGCCCAACTGTGATTTACAAGCAAATAAGACCAAAGGATCCATAAAATTACCAAGATTCCATGGCCAATCATCAATAAAACAGTAACTATAGGCATACAGATCAGTATACAGATCAACAATTCTTACATCTTGAAGACCTTATAGAAAACTTATGCTTTGACAACCTTCTAGAATGATGCCAAGGTGGGTACCTACAGGACCTCTCCAGGAAGGGTGTTCTACAAGGTGGGGGCTACTGTAAATAAACACATTCACATCACAAATTGGGGGGGGGACACTATTAACATCCCCATTTGGGACACTTCCATGTGGAGGAGGCAGACTTGAAGATACCTAGGATCCAAGCTACGTAAGACTTTGCATGTTAAAACCTGTGCTTTGAAGAGTACACAGGCTGCTACATGTTGTATCAACTGTATGTCTATGGAGATTCTCAATCATCCAAGTCACAGTTGTCCCAAAGGTGCTTTCTCCAAAAAGTAACTGGACTTTCTTACTTCTTCTTCTTCTTTTTTTTTTTAAAACGTTTTGCTTCTCATCCAAGAGATCCAATCCAAGAGAATTGAAGAAGCTTCTTGGATGAGAAGAGGAACATTTTCAAAGAAAAAAACCAAGAAAGTCCAGTTGCCTTTTGGAAAAAGCACATTTGGGGTGTACCAACTGTAGTTTAATATTTGGAAAAGGCAGCCCATATAAAAATATGCTGTAGGAGTTCAGTATAATAACGATGAGAACATAAATTACTGTCATCAGGGTCTCCCACTTCAGATAGGGCACCAGCCAAACAAGAGTGAAGGCTACCTTGACCTTGAACTTAACTGTTAAAACCAGCAGGACTCATGAATATAAGAAGAGTTAGACTCACTTCATTGAGACAGTAACACCCCAATTATTTATAACCAGGCCTGATAGCCAGATAGTTTCTGGACAGACAGCAACTTTGTCTTAGTAGGATTCAACTTTCAGCCTTTTACAACCTTCAGACACCAGGTCTACATTACCACAGCATCTCCAAATTGTTCAGTACAGTGATACAATTAGATATCAACACCTCCAAATGACACATAACTTCTCCCATCTCTTTCCTCTATATCAGTGATGGCGAACCTTTTTCTTCGTGTGCCAAAAATGGGACTGCGCGCGCACTAGCATGCATGCGTGCCGGCACACAGCCCCCCACACGCACCACACTGCGCATGTGCGCATTCCTGTGCATGCGCCCCTCCATTGGGCCGTTTTTCACCCTCAGGCTTCCCTGAAGCCTCCGGAGTGCGAAAAACGGCCCAACAGGAAAACCGGAAGTTCGGAAAAAGTCAGTTTTTCCAAACTTCTGGTTTGCCCGTTGAGCCGTTTTTCGCACTCCGGAGGCTTCAGGGAAGCCTCCTGAAGCCTCCAGAGGGCGAAAACGGCCTTCCCCAAGGCCGAAAATCAGCTGGCAAGCGCGCGCATGCGCACTGGAGCTGACATAGGGCAACGCCTCGCGTGCACTCAGATATGGCTTCGCGTGCCACCTGTGGCACGTGTGCCATAGGTTCGCTATCACGGCTCTATATGTTAAAGAATAGGGATGAAGGGGCCAAAGCATGCAGCATTCCACATGGGAGTGTTCCCTAGGCCAACCTCTCTTCTCTGTCCCCACCCTGCACCCTCCCAAGCCCTGCAACCACTTAGGAAAGAGTAGAACCATTGCAGAACCTCTACAATAAAGCAGGCTATCCAGAACGATACCATGATAAATGGTAAAGGAAAAAAAACCACTGTCAAAAATACTAACAAAGGTCACCCAAAGTGAGTACACAGATTTCTGTCCAATGCCCAAGCTTAAACCTTAACTGATTGGGCTCTGGGGAACTCTATAATTAAAGCCCCACCACCTTTCTTACAAAGTTTGAAGTCAGCACAGTAGTTGTCCAAGATATAAGAGCCAAGGTGGCGCAGTGGTTAGAGTGCAGTACTGCAGGCTACTTCAGCTGACTGCTAGCTGCAGTTCGGCAGTTCAAATCTCACCGGCTCAAGGTTGACTCAGCCTTCCATCCTTCCGAGGTGGGTAAAATGAGGACCCAGATTGTTGGGGGCAATATGCTGACTCTGTGAACCGCTTAGAGAGGGCTGTAAAGCACTGTAAAGCGGTATATAAATCTAAGTGCTATTGTATATCCTGATCCAGGGAAGCTTTCTTCAGGAGATTCATAGCACCACCCTTTTGAAAGCATCCAGCAGAACTCGCTCTATCAAGGAGATACTGAACATTTTCTTAACACCAGCTCCTCCTCACCTCGCCCTGCTACTAGCTACTCAAAGGAGCCCATGATAAAAGAGTTTTTATGAAAAGTACTCTATCCACTTCATCAGAGTCTACAGACCAAATAAATCGTACGTGACATTACAAGATGCTACTCCAGTCACCACTTCAGACACTGCCTCGGAAGGGTCAAGCCTCTTGAATATGAGCGATTTTTCTTAAGCAAACATGTCACAGGGTAGCAGCAGATCTTTCTATCTGCTATTTCCCACAGGGAGTAGGCTAGCTTAAATAAAGCTGCTGGACAAACAACCTGCTAATGCAATAAGTTCACAGTAGTACTGATGCTTGATGCAGACTCAAATTGTTTGATCATGTTCAATTTTGGCTTTTTCTACCAGTCTTCTCGTCTATTGCTTTGTCTTCCAGAGCTCTTTGTAAACCAAGAGACATTTCAGATTGGTGACAGAGACTACTTGAGGGGCAATTACATCAAGTATGCTGGCCATCTTCAACTCCAGCTCTCAACCAAGCACTCAGCAGAACTGCCCAACAGAATCTCCCACCATTCACTGGAATCTATAAGGTACCTACGATAGTATGAATCATCTTAATCAGCCTATCAGCCCTGCAGTGGTCTTTGAAGGCAGGAAATCTAATATGGTTCAGGAAGTGATGTGATCTTGGCAAAGGATCAAAGTAACTTCTTCCATCTTCAGATCACACATCAACTGCTCGAAACAAAGAAAACAACAAACATGTGTCCTTTTGTATGTGACAGGCGAGACCTCACCTGGGATAAGCTCACTGCTGCTACAGAGGCCATGAACGCCTGAGCCTTCCCAGATTCCTCCCATCTCCAGCAAGAAGGTGGAAATCCTCCAATACTAGCCCAGCAATGAGGTTCAGAAAGGGATCCTGTAAGGCAGCAGGGCAACAAGTACGTAAACAGGATGGTCAACCTGTCAGATTTCAAGTTCTCACTCAGCCTCTGTCACCCGAAGAACAGAAGTCAAGCTATCTTTCATGATCCTTACTACTCATCCTTCCCAGCTTTAGCATCACAGAATTTACACAATTATAGTTTCCAACATCCTTCACTCTACACCACGTGGAGTGGCACTGCTGGGAATCATATAATTCAGTAATATCTAAAGGGACGCTATCCCCATTCAGGGAGAATATGAATTCTGAATAACTCATTTTTTTCCCTGCTTACTATGTTGGTTAGAACTTACAGAAGGTAATGGAAAACCATCCGGAAGACACCAAATTGACTACTGCTTCTCTAAATGATGAAACAGAGAGCCCAGTTCCCAACACTGGCAGACAGAAAATTAAAAGGTGGTATAGTAGGGAAAGGAAGAAATTGGAAAAGAATGGAAGCGGGAGGAAGGATTTTTCCAAATAGTTCCATTGTCCTCCAGAAATCCCATTTTTACAATTCTATCAGAGGTCCCGCAAACATAAAAAAAAATCAGAAAAGGTTGTATTTGGGCTACCCAGGGCAATGGAAAGACCAGCTGCAGCTTCCATTGACTCACTATTGTCCCAGAGCAGCCATCTCACTCACTTTCCCGAGTTCATACTTTGGAAAGACCAGAGTGAGAAATGAGTTCATTTAGTCAACTTTCCCCTAGTATTCCCATCCAGAGAGACACGGTTAAAAAAAAAAAAAGCCACCCAGAGTAGGGTGAAAGAGTGGGGCTGCAGAGGTAAGGACAGTTTCCTCTTTTTCCTTGCTTGAACTGGGTCCAGGGGAGGGTACAGCAATGAGTCTCAAGCTGGAGTTTGAAATGCTTGGTGCTGTTGTGCTCCAAAAGGAAGGGGCAGCCCCATCCTGTTCATTAGACCACCTCGAAAGAGCATGATCTGCTTATCAGCTCCCCTGCCGACCTCTTTCTGGGATTTTGTCATGTTTAGGGGAAAGATCAGCAGTAAGTGGCAGGTTGAACCCCCCCTCCCAAATGATAAGGTGCTAAACCTACTCCATAATCCATAATCAGCTCTATATTGTTGAAATGATTTGATCATGATGAACTCCACTAATAATTTGTCATGTGCAAATGTCACTGAAAAATTAAATACTTGCATATTCTTTTGAACAATCTCCCAAGTCTAACATGTGTCATCCTTGAAAGAAACTCTCTAGCTGAACCTTCTCCAGTGTAACCCCTTACCCCTTTGCTTGGTACTACAGCTCCCAGAATTTCCAGTTGGAATGCTAGTTGGGGATTCTGTAAGCATTGTTCTGTGAAGGGCACCAGGTTGGAGAATATTTGGGAGTTGGGCGGCATACAAATATAATAAATAAATAAATAAATATTTTACTAGCTCATACACAGACATATATACATTCACAAGCGATCTTTAGTATTCTGCAGACAATAGTAAAGCCTCTTTCTTTGTCTCTTCCACCCCCAATTTCTTACCCACTTGTTTTTTAAAATTCATTCTTTTGCATTTCTTTCAATCTTTGGCTAAGCTAAAGTGTCCAGGAAAAAGGGTTAAGACTCAGCAAGACTGGGTTGAGGCAAAGCAGACACCTTGGGTTAAGCATCACTCCCTCTGTCCGGTTCCCATAGCAATCAGAGAGACATCGGTTGCCAAGGCAACAACGTCCTCCCTCCCAGACAGTATCAGAGCAGAAGTACCAACTCGGCTGCGGCCAGCTGTATCTGGAGGAAAGGGTGTGTGTTTGTGTGTGTAAGTGAGAGAGAGAATGAGAGAGAGAGAGAGAATGAGAGAGAGAGAAAGAAAGATTCCGAGAGAAAGAAAGCGGGAAACAGAGAAAAAAAGGGAGAACTGAAAACTCCCAATCCCTTGGCCAACCTCCGGTCTTCACATGAAAGCCTCGCATTGTTCCTCACTAGCCATTCCGAGCGAGGAAGTTGGGCACTTTTCCTGAATCTTTTTCCTTCTTTGTTTCCCCTGCGATCGCTCCCGCACATCCGCGCGCAGACGGAGCCAGCCCTTGACCACGTTCCCGCCTCGCCTCGCCTCGCCTCGCCTCGCCTCGCCCCGCGTGTCTGAGGCGCTCGCGCTCGCCCTTCCTGCCGGGGCTACTACCTTCAATACAGCAGAACCTCCAGAGGCCGGAGTGGGTGAGGTCGCCCTTCACTTTTTTCGGCTGGCTTTGCGCTGTCTCGTCCGTGGCAGTGACATTGGTCCCGTTGCAGAGGTTGGCGCTCGAGTAGAGCCAATAATCGGTGCCGATAGCGATGGTCATGAGGCTGAAGGCGGCGAAGGCACCCACCGTGGTCAGCAGCATCTGGATCCCACGGTCGCACCACACCATGGTGCTTCATGCTCCACCCGACGGGCTCAGGGGGCAGCAAGAGACAGACGCAGTCGAGCACTGCCTCCCCCCCGCCGCGCCCGAGCGGTGGCTTCCCCTCCTTCCCGCTTCTCTTTCTCCCCCTCGCCTCCCTCCTTCCATTCACCCAGGACGTGGCAAAGGAGCCGAGACATGGGCGGAGGGGAAGGGGAGGGCGCGCCAAAAGGTTCGCGCCAAAGCCCAGCGGGGGGGGGGGAAGTGGCCCCCGGAAAGGTCGCCGCCCTTTCAGGAGTCAGAGGAGCCGCGACGTTGCCAGCCGGCGCCCCTACCGACCCCTGGGGCTCCTTCCCCTCGGGGCGCTCCCTCGCCACTCCAGCGCGCCACGCGCCCGGCGGCACACGCCGCCAGTTGCCTGTTCCCGCCGCCTAAATTCGGCAGAGGCAGAGGAGGCGGGCCGCCTAAAAGCCCCTCGAGGCTGCTCGGGCTCCGCCCCTCCCTGAGAGAAGAGAGAGAGAGAGAGAGAGAGCAAGGGGAGGAAATTAAGGGGCGAGGGTCGGAGCCCGCCCGCCCCTCCGCACAGCCTCCTCGAGACGCCGGCGAACCGCGCGCAGGTGGAAGAGATTGCCTCTCGGCGCGGTGGGAAACGGCCGAAGGCTCTGCTTGAAAGGGGCGGGGATGGATGGCGGGGCTTTTGAGGAAACTAGAAGTCCATAATAGCCTAGATTTCGAGGCAGTTTCCTCTGGAATCTACTTTGGAGGAGCTTGGGAATAAAACCTGTCTCTATTTGGGGCTCAGACTGACGTCTTATCCATGCTTTCCCGGCCACTGTTTCTTTCAGGCTAGATTAAAGTGCCCAAAAGAGGGAGTAGATTTACTCAGACCAGGGATTCAAACATCATTGTAAAATCTGTAGTTGCAGAGGATCTCTCTCTCTCTTTATCTATCTAGCTATATCTAGCTATCGTTTATCTATCATTTATCTATTTGAATTTATATGCCGCCCGTCTCACCATCACAGATGAATCTGGGCAGCATTACTGAAGCTTTTCCCTAGTTGTTCAAAAGTCTCTGTAAATCAAAAAGATTATCACACTATGCACTTGGGCATAAATTAACTTTACTATGAAACTGAGCTATTTTCCTATCACTTCATTTTGGCCACTTACCTGGCAATCTTTTCCATTAACCAACTTATCAGGATTTCGTTTTGTTGTTGCTGAATGATGACCTAAATCCTTGAACTTAAACTTCTAAAAATTGGCTGGCTTTATCACCTCGCAAAAAAACAATTATGGGCAGAAAATTGATTCCAATTCTACCAATCAATTAAAAATGGAATTGGTAGTTAAGGAAAGAAAAAGTCAAATTTTGTTTTCATGTTAGTTAGTATAATGCGGCAATTTTGCCAAATCCAGTTCAATTTCAGATGACTTTGAATGCAAAGTAAGCTAAAACAAATTTAAAATCTGTCCCATGAAAAAAAGCAATTTCCATTTGGTATTTCTCACTTATAATTAATGGGAAAGCCACTATAATCCATTCCAGCTGAGGTGTAGGGAGAGAACTGCTGGGAAGGAGGGAGATTAAAAGTGGAGGGTGGACAAGCGGAAATCGCCATGGCAAAGTTCCTTCCCACAAGGCGCCTCTTCCTTCCCAGTGGTTTCCTTTCTCCCCATTCAGCGAGATGGGGAACAGCAGGACAAGAATGGTATCGCTCAGGGCCTCTTTGTGCTCTGCAGCTATTAGTCAAGGTCAAAGCAGGGGTGGGTTCTAACTTACCTCGCTGCCGGTTCGCTTCCTCCCACGCCGCGTGGCCACGCGCACGCTTTGTGCGCGTGCGCAGTGCAAAAAATTCAAAAACAATTCAAGAAAAAAAACCAAGTCGAAAACAAGTTTCCGCAGTGCCGGAAACTCGGCTTCTGCGCATGCGCAGGAGAAAAAATAAATTCAAAAAATTCAAAAAAAAGATGGCGATGCCCATGGACCGGCATCGACCAAACTGGATCTGTGATGTCATCGTGACATCACCAGCAGGTCGCTACCAGTTTGGCCGAACCAGTCCGAACTGGGAGGAACTCACCTCTGTTCAAGAGAAATGGCAAGGAGGGCGGAGGTGGGAAACTGCAATGAGGTGGCATTGTTGGGAAATGCCCAGTTAGACAAGAAGGAGGAATGAAATGGGGAGTTAGCCTTGAATCATTGCGCAGCCACAAGAGCTCCAGGATTGACTGCCCAGCCAAGCTCCATGGAATCTTATCTATCTGTTCCCAAGGGAAGGCAAGAAGTCTGGGGAGATTCCTGTATTATAGGCAGAATACAATAAAGTGCTTAGCTTGTGAATCTGGTTGCTTGTGCCCTTTGTGCCCAAAGGCATCTCTCAATAAACCCTAGCAAACTTGGCTAGGAAGAGAATACACTTTCAATTAAGAGGATAGACTGTTATCCCAGCCCAAGTTGCAAGAGCGAGGATATGTTCCTGGTTCAGCCCAGGCATGGTGATATGTTGGACTCCATCTTAAGCTATGGGCATCTGTAAGAAACAGTGCTTTTATAAGCTCCTCCTGTTCCATATGTACTTGTGGATGTTGTAATACACACACAAAAGGGGTGTGGCTTACAGCAGAACGCCATAACACTGTTTTTCTCATTCTGTCCCCCCTTACCACTTCCCACCCCTTATCACTCATGGACACTACTGTCCTAAGTTGTGACTATGTTTTGATTCAGGGTGTGGGCTCCACAGAATGACCTGGAGGGTCACAGGCAGCCTGTAGACTGAGAGTCTGACATTCTGAACTCAGAAGCTGGCCTTTGACAAGGTTTGGACTAATTTAGGTTGTGCTAATTTTGTTTTAAATTCAATGACATCAGTTTCACTATTAACATACAGTTGAACAAAGAAATCCTGTTCCAGGAGGAGAAATTTTCATAGAAAACAAGAACACTTCCATAGAAAATTTAGGAAGAAATCTAGGCTAACTAAAATTGGGGAGCATCTTTAGCTAGTAGAATGTCTTAGTGGACTATTTCTTTGTTTTGCCTACTCATTGGAATATTTAGAGGCGGTGCTTGCAAGGAAGGTCTCTGGAGAATGAACTCAGCAGCTCAGCTTCATGTATTGCCTAGTACATTATTGGAAACAAAGAAGTCTTCCTTAGTCTCATGCCTACAAGTGCTGGCAATGTGTTGGCAGGGGCATCAGGAACCTAGCTGTAATCTTAATACAGCTGGCACATGCCAGGTTGCAGAAGGCAGGTCTTTACCATGAAAAGCATATCTTGTTTCCTTTCTTCTGATGAACCAAATTCTTAGGTTAGATAAGCCACTTTTTTGAGAAGTCCAGACTTGGTGAAATAAGCCCTTCCTGTACCCCTCCCTCTTTTCCCTGTTTCAGCGAACAAGTCATGCTTTAACAAGCAGTAGACTAAGGAATCTGCAGAAATAAGTACAAATGAACGATTGGAGCAGGGTATGAAAATTTGATCAAAGGGAAAATACTTCTACCTTTTACAATTCTATAAAAAGAGAAATGAAAAAGTAAGAAAGCATCTAGAAACATATTGTTGTTTCACTAAAGAGATAAGAGTAAAAAGAAAGGTGACGGGGAAGAGGAAATCAGCCTAATAAAGTCATTTATAAAATACGTCACAGGGAGGTAAAATAGAAAAGAATTGCCACACAACAGATGGAGAAATTTCCTGATTGAACACAAAGTTTCTTGCCATTTCAGAAATTCAAATGACCTTCCATTTAATTTAATATTTGCTATTTTATTACACTTCTCTCCCCTTCTGTTTTGGGGACAAGGTTATTTTCACAAAATCTGTTGCTGAGGCCAATTCATGAACTTTCATCCATACATCCCCCAAACTCTATATAAACTCAGAATCTATACACGCACATTTTCTCTCTCTGCTTTTTCCTATCAGTGATTTCTTCTAATGTTACCTAGTGTCATCCAACCTTGGTTGTGTCAAAAACAGCAGCAGCCATGAAGACAAGATTCACATACTTGGGAAAATGGGCTCTCACTCTCCCTTTCAGAGGTGCACACACAAAAATTTATTCTCCACAGCCACATCAAGAGTAGCACTTTTAAAAGACATTGATAATTTATCAAGCACAGGTGAGTGAGTGGGGAGGATTTATTTAGAAGGGGAGTAACATTTCTTGTTTCACATTTGTAATAGCTTCCTCTGTTTTTCAATATACCAGTACAGGTAGTCCTTGACTTACGATTGGTTGCTTTGTGACCATTTGAAGTTTCAAAGGACCTCCCCAGAGCTCCTATGAGCTGGATCTGAAGTTCCAACAGCTGCCCCTCCCAGTCATGTGATCGCATTTTGGGAACTCTGCATTTACAGCTGTTTGCATTGTCCCCCAGTCACATGACCACAATCGCAATTTGCAATGTTTTTTTTTTTCCGGAAACCAGTATTTCCTTCTAGCAAAAAACACTCATTGCAGACAATGGATTTGCTTAATGACAATGGCAAACGATTGCCACAAAAAAGGTTGTAAAATTGGTTATATGGTGATTTGCTTAACCACCGGCACAACTTACAGCCATAATTCCGGGATCAGTTACGGATGTAGGTCGGGGACTGCCTGTAATCCTGTAGAGAATAAAGTTTTGTACAATTGGTGCAATTATTAATTATTATGATTATGACTAGCCAAGTAACATTGTGTTATAATGAGAATTTAAAGGATATTTGAAAAACCTATTCCAAAAGTATACCATATACTGTATGTGTTCATACAGTATATTTAATTTGGTTACTGAAGTTGTTCATTTACTGGGTTCATACAATAAATTAACCAAATCAACTGGGATTACACAATACGCTAAGCTTTTTATTGAAAACTAATTTAAAATACTTTAAAAAAAATATGAGCCCACTCACGTTAGTTATGTGGTCAGAAAGTGGACGTCTTGGGGGAGCTATTAAGAATCCTACATACTTTTCTGCATCCTACCTGAGAAAAGTGACTACGGATATAACAAAAAAATAAATAAATCTAAAAACTCAACATCTAAGTAAGAGGATATAAATTGAATATTGTATCAGATAATATAGCTGAGATTTGGCCTGATACTGGATAAAGGGAGTAATACATGTTGATCTTGTAGGTTTTGCTATAATATTGTTCATGCTACTATTCTAGTAAGTTCTGAAAATTGTTCATTTCGTACAGGTATAATTGGTAACTTATATATGCTTGGTAACATATATATATATTGCTAACTTACATATTTTGTACAGGTATAGTTGGTAACTTACATATGCTGCTACTTTCATATATTATTATGAATTGATTTAAATGTATAAACCTGTAAAAGTATGAGGCATCTTCTGGAAGATGTGTCTAAACCTTCCTAGGTTATTTCTAGTACAGGGGTGTCAAACTGGCAGCTGTTCCATGCATGTAAAGTTAGAAATACTTTCCACTATTTTCAGTGGGATTTCCCCCCCAGAAAATTGTTTTTAGGATTGGAAAAACTAAGCCCTGCACGTAGAAACATTGCCAGCTGATTGGTTATCAAGAGAACAGTGATGAAACAGGAAGGCTGGCTGGTCCTAGCAGAGTTTCAGTGGAGACAATGATGTCCAGCAGCCAGAGGGCCTTCACAGTTCATATGTTTGAGAAATAGAGAGTAATTCCCTATTTATAGAAGAGAAGCTTGGTGATAAACACTCTGTATTTGCTTTGCATATTTAGACTTGTCAAGTGAGCTAATCTTGTTTCTTCCACGTCAGTAGAGGTTTATTTGTCAGTTTGGGTCTTGATCATTTCAGAGAGCAGGAGCAGAGTAAGCAAGCATACCGGCTAGAACTGAAGAAAAGCAAATCAGAAGAAACAGCACGGATCTGTTAATCATCTAGAAGACATTTTAGAAGGTCACTGGCAAGAATGCTTTTGCTATTTGTTGTGCAATTTTTAGCGGGCTGAGAGCCGTTAAAATGGGTCCTGGGAGGCACATTTTAAAAAGTGATACAGGATCGAGACAGAGAACGACACAAAGAGAAAACCAAAACTAAATTTGACCCAATTTAAATTTAAATAAAATCAGATAAAACAGTTAATATGTACTTATAGTTAACACATTAAAAAAAATCTTCTGATTCATAGAAAAGTATAAATTAGCACCCAGTATTGAAAGGAGTTTGGTTCCAATTTACTAAAGCTTGGGTCATGTATTGATTGTTTATTGTAGACATTTTACATTTATTAGCTTTTTTTTTTTGCTTTTTTATATTATTACTTATACAGGAGATGTTTTAATTTCTGTAAATTGCTGTGAGTCAAATGAAATTGGTGACTTCCACATCTGATAAATAAATAAGCCCACAATGAAATCCTTTTATCTCTTCTCAAGAGCATAATGAATGCATTTCTGTCCTATCCAGCTATATAACTAGACTAGCTGAATACCCGTACTCCGCTACAAAATTATGTGATCAGGCTTGTCCCCTTCTCTCCTCAGGCTTGCCCCACAGAAGCCTCTCCTCTCCCCTCCTCGCCCCTACTCTCCCTCAGGCTGGCCCCATT